>OX418224.1:6525023-6583770 GCA_948455865.1 Conomelus anceps
ACTTAAAGTAAATCTTCCTCTATCATTGTTCTGAATTAATTTAATCGATAATTTTCTATGTGTCTGTAAATTGGTGGCCCTCAATGAGATTTTGAATAACTTTTTTAATGAGAGATAGACATAATTAGTTAGTTCGAAGTTACTGACAATTGAACAAACTGACAAATTTACTTAAACAGAATTTATTAATTTCGAATTCCTTTAATTGCTATTAGTTTAATTGTGAGATACGAGCCGATATGGCTAAGTTAAAAATGAATGCTGCTGTGCAGAAAGGTCTCCATGGTCTAGTGGTTAAGGCGCCCGACCGGCAATTGGGAGATCCGTGGTTCGATTCCCGGTGGTGACTGATATTTTTGTACAGAAGCATTCATCGATTTCCATCAGCTATTAAATACTGTTGTCAATATCCGCCATTGCGGAAGTCTTCAGTATAAACTAATAGTAATTAAAGGAATTCGAAATTAATATATTCTACATAATTTGTTTTTTTGAGGATGAAGCCCACATAGGTCTCAGACCCTGTGCGGGGGTAATGAACTGGACGATGGTGATCGATGAGTCGGACCTACAGTTTTAAGTGGGTTCCGAACCACCGGGAGAGAGTAGGAGAGAAAAAGGTCGATGCTATACTAAAAAATGAAGCCAAAATATAAATATAACAGATATAAATATAATACAACTATTATACAAATATAATACAACATAATCTCAAGAAATTAATGGTTCAAGATAGCTCTTTACCTATCTCGGCCAAGAACGGATTTGAGATACCGATTTTAAGAAAGACTTGACTTATAGCTAAGAAGATCTTCAAGTAAGGATCATAATACGAACCTAAGTTAAGCACTTATTATACAGGGTGAGTTTACTAGCTGATGACAAGTCAGGTTACAAGCCGACCCAGCTGTCCCCGCCATATTTATGTAGTGTAATTCTTATATTAGTGAGATTGGTATTGTTTAATGTAAATTATTAATGTTAAATTATTTATCAGAAGTCAGGTCTTTTTTGGGGGGACGTGTGTTGGCTTTCAGTGTTACAGCTACTCACTGGCTTGTCACTTCTTGAACTTGTAAGTGTAAGTAAGACTTGTTACCGCTAAGTAAGACTTATCAAAGTCTTTCTTTGTTGAGAACCGCTCATAAATACGGCCCTAAGATTACTCACATTTCCTACTTGAAATAATTCCTGAAGATAAATAATTGTTTAACGGCGAGAATATTTCCCGTTCGAATAAGATTACAAAAATCGAAATTTCCAATTAGTAAAAAGGAACAATCTAGTTCGATCTTCCATTAGTAAATGTGGTATTCTCTGTAAAGATAGGTACTACATTACTATCTGAGTCTCACAATTACAAACATATTCTACTGCTGGACCACAGGTTAAATAATTAATGGCTCGACTAACGAGGGAGTGAAGCTGAGCTGAGTGCGGAGTAAGGAGAAACTGGTCTCAACATTTACGATGTAGCACCGAAGGTTTGAAGTTACAGTATCGGGAGTGTATTTATGTATATGTTACACTTGAGAGGATCACAAATTAAACCGCTAATGAACTAGAATCAAATCTCTATGTTTATTGGTCAGCAGCAACTGTGGTTAGGGGGGCAGGGAGGCAGGGGCGTTGGATGATGAAGAGTAGAAACACTATAACAAGCAATTTACAGTTCACGCACAATGTGTGGCTCACGGGTGATTTATGTGTGTTTGGCAGGAGGACAGAAATAGGCCTAACAAGGGTAAGAGAAGGAGAAAATAAACAGAGAACTCCTGCATCAGAGAACGGTAACAGAATGGGAGGAACTTCAAAAGAAAATACGATCCAAAGAAAGTAGATATAATTTTGAAGTTTGTTTAGATTTTAGAGTCGAAATATAGAAGTAAAACATATTGTAGTGAAAATGAACACGGAAAGAAGGATTTACAGCGTTGTCGCTTGTGTTAACAAGTCTCTGGACAAAGCAATTAATTACTCTTCTTTTGACACTTTTATGATGTTTGCTTTGAACTTTGTAGAATATTCTAGGTGTTTAATTCACATTTAATGGAATCTTATCAAATACTGTGGAAGGTGCGAGGATCCTTAATTGTTCATTCTAGAATTTATTTTTCTTCTTCTTCCCCTGCTGCCTCTACTTCTTCTTCTTTTCAATCCTCCTCCTCCCTCTCCTCCTCCTCCTCCCACTCCTCAAATTGGAAATTGTTTACAACAATCTCACACCTATAGAATATTTATGAGGTGCAAAAAGGTGTTAAAAACAAAAACTGGTGGAGATAAGAGAGAACAAATAAATTAACGATCAAATGACTCGCCGACTGATAGTCGCGAATCACTGGGTCAACGTTCCCCACAATGACAACACATTCTTCACGTAATCTGCCTTGTGGCCGCTATCAGCAGATTGGGACGAGCAGTTAGTCATACCGTTCGTTCGCTGGCTAAAAAGATGCAGTCGCCTCTCGGAGAGCTTAAAACATGGAAAAGACGGGGGACGGGGGGTTTTGTTCTGTATAAGGGGAGAAAGCTACTGCCTCTCGCTGCGACTCTTGCCAAACACACACACTCACAGATAGAGTAAGAGAATGAAAAAGAGTGAGAGGTGGAACCGGCGCTAGCTAACTGCTCCATCGGATCATGCGTCACGCTTAATTATTACTATTTTGATTGGCAAAGTACGAGTAGTCCAAAACTGGTCTCAGAGACTAGTTGTTGAGAGAGACTGTGCAGTACAGCTCAATGCAAAGAACCTTTAAGGTGGAGAGAGCAAAACGACACAAAGAAGAAGAAGAAAAAGAAGAAGATGAGGATGAAGAAGGGTGGAGGAGAAGAAAAAAAGTAGGAAAAAGAAAAAGAAGAAGAACGAGGAAGAGGTGATGACGAAGAAGATGATGAAGATGAAGGAAAAAATAAGATTTTACAAATGGATATGAGAAGATCATTGTTGACAAAATTTTAAATAAAATAAGTAGGAGACTAGCAATCAGTGCCAGCTTTACTGTCAATGATACTGGAGATAGATCATGGATAACGGTATCTTGTGTTGGCTAAGTATCTGATAAATTAGGGAAAGAATTGAAAAAGAATGGTTTTGATGTAGCTTTTCAAAACAAACCTATTTTAAAGTGCTTGTTTGGGTGTAGTGAGCATAAAACTGATATCTGGGATAAACGTGGAGTTTATGAATTGAATTGCGGTGATTGTAATGCCTGTTATGTGGGTCAGACCGGTAGAAGTTTCAAATGTAGAATAAATGAACATATCAGGGATTGGAGAACCCAAAAAGGAGATTAAAATTTTGCAGAGCATCTCATTAACACAAGTTCAAGGCTGTAGAAAATGTTGAATTTCTGCATTTGATTTGCAAAGGCAGACAGTTGAACATTTTAAAAACTTTGGAGATAAGTAGGTTGGTAAAAAACAATTCCAATTCAATACAACTAACTTGGTTTCATAATTTTTCAGGCCTACATTTTAGTAATGGTACTTTCGTGTTTTTCTCGTTTGACCTTGACTGCATTTTATTGATATTCAATATTTTAAACATGATTCAATTCTAGCCTACTTGTGTTTTGTTCTTCTTTGTTACTTTCTAAATGTTCACGGTTTTTGGCTCTTTATTTCGATTCTTATTTTTGCATGTTGCTCATCCCACCACGCCCAGTGGGCGTGGTGGGAGGAGCAACCATGAGAAGATCATTACTTGAACAGTTGCAAATATTGTAATAATACTTATTATTTACTTTAAAAAATAATATACACTGGCTTTGTCTACATGGAGAATATTGTGGAATTTTGGCATTGGAGATCAACTTAATACAGCTCGTTCTCCTTATTGGTTGTTAGAGAAGTAATAAGTTACTGGATACTCAATAATAGTCTGATTATTTTTCAATATTGTACAGGAGCAACTTAACAAATTCATACTGCGCCTAGTATTATCTGTGATGTTTTCCGAAATATTTGAACAATCTAATATCAAAAGCAAAACTGACAGTGTTTTTAATGAAAAAATGACCTTTATTCACTTAAACTGGGGGGGGGGGGGAAGCATTTAGCTTCTAAAAAGGCTGATGAAGCTGCTCTTTAGAAGCGAAATGCATTCCTCCAGTATAAGTAGGTAAAAATCATAATTTAATTATAAAATACAGTGTCAGTTATGATATTAGATAAAATTATCACATTGAATCTCGAAAATTTACTACAGTAATACTTGATGTTTTAAGCTTTATTATCACTCAACCGGTGGTCCGGAACCCACCTAAAATAGTAAGTCCACCATGTTCCAGATAACATGGCTCGAACGGCGCGGTGGAACCAGAGAGAATATAAGATTCTTGTCAGCCTTTGAATGAAATAAAAACTTATACTATTTTATTCCTATTCTGAAAATGTGGAGCTCCTCAACATTAATAAATAATCGACTTTGATCCTAATTAAGATTTTGTACCCATAGCTCTAATATATTGATTTCGCAATTAAAATTATCCTATCACGATTAAAATTAAAATTACTAGTTAGGTTGAAATTAGATTAAAGTTAAAATTATTAGAGGATCCAAGTATCTTCGCCAATACACGTAGGCTATATGATTAGAAAGTTTAATCAGAGATAAGCTACGAAACTCCTGGGCGCTCTTTGGAAGGGTGATTGATTAGATTGGCCAGCAAAAAAGACTGTTCTCTGCTGTAAAATCACTTCCTGGTGGTTCGGAACCCACCTAAAACTGTAGGTCCAACTCATCAATCATCATCATCATCCAATTCATTACCCACGCACAGGTCTCAGACCTATATTTTCCAAAACTATTGACCCTAAAAGTGAACAAAGCTGATGATTAGTTAATTTCACATATATTTATTCGGGCACTGGATCGATAAATTTGTAATTAATATGTGTAATTGACAAACAGTCAACTATGTTTAGTTTTATTAAACAGCTCCTCAACATCCAGTGGCGGCGATTAGGGTGGTGAGGGGGGCAGCTGTCCCCCCCTTTTAGAGTATTTTTTTTTTTAATTTTTACAAACTGAGGATAAAATTATTAACATGATATATTAATATTATGTTCTAGACAGCTTGAAAACCCATTTACAAACTATTCTCTTTGGGTAGAACTGTAGGGTCCTCCCACCAATAAAAGTCATACGCTTATTTATTACTAATACTTGGACTGTTCTATACTAGTCCGTTCTCAAGCCAGACCATAACGCTTCATGAAACTCATCTAGTTGGCGAACACTGTCAGTAATGATGTCCCAAGATACATAAGCCATAAGCAAATAGAGTAATAATTATCATATCAACGTAAACATCGCACTCAAATTATAGGCGTTTATGTAGTTTCCGCTACATATCAGTTGTCTGCTGGTCTCCATAAACACGCATGCGCATATATATATCAACCGGTCTTCTGTCCTTTTCTTACCTTTCCTTTTCTCTTCTGTCCTCTTCTACCGACAATCATTGTGCGGTTAAGGAAACAGGTGCTTCTGCTGCTGCTGCTGCTGCTGCTGCTGCTGCTGCCTGGTCTACTGGCTGCACTCGGTGTTGTCAAGACGAAGAGGGGAGCTCTGAACAGACCTGAAGGACGTTGAGATCAACTCTTGCCTATTAAAAGTTGTTCATCGTTCCACTGACAGCTATGACTCACCGTTGAAACACTTTTTTTGCCAAAGTTGTTTTATATTGAATTCAGCACTGACTGACAAACAGTTTTAGATACCAGACATTAGATGTGCTCTTTCCTTCTGTCATTATCCTAACAAGTGAATTTTCTTCGTTGATTACATTTCCATTGATCGAAATTATTTATATTTATTGATACTTTTCCTCGGAGGATGAAGCCAACATAGGTCTGAGACCTGTGCGTGGGTTATGAATTGGATGATGATGATTGATGAGTTGGACCTACAGTTTTAGGTGGGTTCCGAACCACCAGGAAGTGATTTTACAGCAGAGAACAGAGTCTTTTTGCTGGCGAATCCAATCGGTCACCCTTACAAAGAGCGCCCAGGAGTTTCGTAGCTTATATAGCCTAATCATATAGCCTACGTGTATTGGTGAAGATACTTGGATCCTCTAATAATTTTAACTTTAATCTAACTAATAATTTTAATTTTAATCGTGATAGGATAATTTTAATTGCGAAATCAATATATTAGAGCTATGGGTACAAAATCTTAATTAGGACCAAAGTCGATTATTTATTAATGTTGAGGAGCTCCACATTTTCAGAATAGGAATTAAATAGAATACGTTTTTATTTCATTTAAAGGCTGAAAAGAAATATTTACTGTAGTTTTCATATAACTTGGGAGCAGTTGGGTTCAGATGTAGCAAGCCCTTCGATCTGCTACACGCTGCCAAGTTATATGAATACTACAGTACTGTATAGCATTTGAAAATAATCAATGATTCACTTGAAAAGAAAAAACAAATATTACTGTACAAGTATCAACAAAAAAATTAGAACATTATAAAGTTAGAACATTTTCATCATCAAACTTTTTCACAACTTCTCGTCCTTCGAATGCCGACAATATTTCTCCATTATATACATTTGAATATAAGATAATCAGATTTTCTGACTGAATCTTGATTGGATAATTCAGACTGCAAAATCGAATATTAGAAAGAAGGGCCCAAAATTTCAATCAGGTTCGATAGTAGATTTTCAATAATTGATGTTGACAGCGGCGGCGATTGGCCATAAAAAGTTGGGGGGGGGGGGGGGGCGAAGAACCGAGGTGACTGGGTGGTATGGAATAAAGGGGTGTTGGGGGCCCTCCCCCGGGAAATAGCAAGGCTGTAAATGGGTTTAAAGCTGTCTAGAACATAATATTAATATATCATGTTGTACATATCATATTAATAATTTTATCCTCAGTTTTTAAAAATTAAAAAAAAAACTCTAAAAGTGAGGGGACAGCTGCCCCCCTCACCCCCCACCACCTAATCATCGATGTTGAGGATCTGTTTAATAAAAGTTAGTAAACATAGCTGACGGTTTGTCAATTGCACGTATTAATTACAAATTTATCGATCCAGTGCTCGAATAAATATACGTGGAATTAACTAATCATCAGCTTTGTTCACTTTTAGGATCAATAGTTTTGAAAATACAGCCTGAACACATACAGGCAATTTTAAAACGGAAAAATTAGGACTCAAGTTTTGATTGGAGAGTTATTTCCTGAAAATTATTAAGAACTAAATCTTATTTCCAATTTCAAACCTAAGATACTATTCAATAAGGATGCTCTGGCGGTAGTGTAGTAGTTGGAGCACCGTACAACTAATCAATGGGTTGAGGTTGAGGGTGTAGTGGTTAGAACGCTTCACTACCATACAGAGGATTACAGGGCTATATTGTATTAGGGCTTATTCTATTTTAGATTATTTTTGGTTTTAATATGTTTTATTTCGTTTTAAATTTAGTACATCATCACCAACCATTTCATCAAAATTTGTGATACATCACTCCATCTATCACCTAGGCTTAAAATACTTCAATAAGTTACATTTGTACATTAAATAAATAAACTAAATATACTCCCGCTTCAGCCTGGTATATATCTATTCACCTCATAGTTATATTATGCCCTATTAGACCTATTTACCCAGGTTCAATCTCATCTCATGAGAAAAATCAAAATATTTGTAATACATTTATTGCAGAAGATTAGCCTCAGATTCTTGATAAGATCCATCAGATATCATATCAAAAGATTAGCTTCATTTGTGTACTCTCTCATCGCATTTACAAGTATAGTAATTTATGGTAAATCTGTGATCTTAATTTATTATCTATATAAAATATATCTCTGCCTTAGTCGGCCTACAAACTTGCAGATTTATGTCTCCATTAAATACAGGTTTCTTTGATTGTACTTTTTCAAGTAACCAGCTGCTGTCACGAATTACCGGTTGAATACTTCTTTGGTTAAACTCGAATTCGCCGTTCTATAAATAATAATAAACGTCACTCAATTTGTTCATTAAATCTGCACTTTATTTGAACTCCGATATTTTCAGTCATTTTGATGAGAAGAATCGAACAAGAAAAAGATTGTTTCAAAATTAACTCTTAAAAAAGATCACTGACCACGACGCTAGCTCAATGAAGTCAGGCCATAAACAACCACGTTTGTAATACGACTGGTGTTTGAATTTCAAATTCCAAATACTGAATAATTCATGCCAATTTTGCACCTAGTTTAGACTTTCCCTGAAAGCTTGTGATTCATTCAGCAACTTCGTTATTCTCTTCCAGACAACAAAACCTCTTTCTCTCTGTAACTGCAAAATTCTAACCGTCTATTGCCTTAAGGTCGAATCACACACATCAGTCACGGCGCGTCTCAGTTCACAGTTCCCAGTTATCCGTCTCGTCACAGTCATAAAATATGTTCTTATCTGAGTTTCCGGTTACACTGTCTACACACGTCCGGCGCCGACCCGTCAGGTGACTGATTGTTACCGTGATTAAATTGAGACGGAACTGTGTACTGGATGTGTCGGTGACTGAACTGAGACGGAACTGTGACTGTGACGCGCCGTAACTGATGTGTGTGGATCGACCTTTACTCTGTCTATCCTTCTAGAACGTCAATAATGTCCACATTTCGACACCCAGTTTACAATATTATTCTGAATTCGATACTTTCTCACATTCAACTTTGAATTCAAAATAAAGAGTGAATATCCATTTTTTTATTGCTGATGATGCCCACATGAGTCCGAGACTTGTGCGTGGTTAATGAGGTGAATGATTATACAAAGATGCCTGATAGAGGAGCGGGATTGAACCACGGCCGCTTAAACGATAGCAAGCTGAAGTTGCGACGCCCCAACCAACTGCGCTAAGCGGCCCGCCAATAATATTATCCATTCATCCATAGCATATGAGGAAGAAAACCCTAATACATCATTGATATGGATTAATTGAAAGATTTGACAGTTATACGACTTTGATTTAGAACCTCTCAATTATTTTCAAATGTTTGGTGATAAACATCAGTCTACTGAAAATAACAATCTATAGTAAAAGCAGAAATTAGACATTCCGCGAAGTATTCTTTTGTATTGTTGTATTTTTTTGTGTTCTTGTATTTTGTGAGGTTTGTATTCTTTTGTGATCTTGTATTCTTTTTTTTAAATAAATTAAATTTAAGGGGAAAGGGAGGTACCGGTTAGTCAGACAACCGAAGTTCATATTCTTGCTTACTGAGTCGAGATATTATCGTATTTATGAAAAGGCTACATAACAGTGGCTTAACTACAGTTGAATTATGGTGGGTGGGGGGGGGGGGGGTTCACCCCCACAGTCGACCACTCTTACACATTACTCCCTTCAAAAGAAAATTTCTCTATTGCTACTTATAATTTTTTTAAATTTTTTCTGTACAATGGGGGGGATTACGTCCTAAATAACTGCCCCCTCATTATGCCTATGGAAAGGCATAACGTGAAACGTATTGCAAAACCTTATCGAAGGTTCTAGCCATCGTAACAAACATAATTGAAATCTGTGACCACAGAGCTTACACATTTAAAACAAAAATGTTTGGTGGTTTAAACCCATATTTATAAACCACTTTTGAGACTCAAAAATATGTAGGCTTCCTTATATCAATAGGAACTCAACAAGCTTCTCAAAAACGCTCTCCAGGTTTGCTTTGAGTTAAGAAAGTCTAAAGTCCAAGTCGAAGGCTCTTTAAAACGAACGACTTGAGTTCGTAATTTTTGTTAATTTACCAACAAAGGGATATAACCCTATTTTCATCCGTATTTAATACAGCTTTTTTGATATTTCATTCCAACTCGGGATATGCAATACCCAGTAACACCCTTTCAAACCAGAGATGCAAAGAATAGGAATTAAATCACACTAGGATGCTGTCAACAAAACAAATCCAGTTTAAACCAGAACTTGACACGATTGTGAACCTTCTTTTCTTCCTATCGATCCTTCCAATCGATCATTGCAATCGTTAACAGCTGATTCGACTAAGATCAGATCCTTTTATTACTTAGATGAATTCTAGAATCCCTTCAAAAATTTTTACCACTTGAAATCCAAAAATTTCGAAATGGAAACTTTAGGGGCAGCAATTGACAATCTATTGAAATTCAATGTTTGTCCCTCAATTCCCTTTCTACTGCAATGTCTCTGTCATTATCTATTCTTAGCTATTTCTCTCTTCTTTCATTATCATTGTCTCTCTCGTTGTGTTTCGCGCTCTGCCATCATCCACTCTCTCCCTAATATTTTCTCACTCTTTTCTTTATTTCTCTTTATGCCTCGCACTCTCTCATTCTTTCTCTCTCACTCAATCCTTCTCTTTCTTTCCCGCTGTCTCTCGCTGTGACGTCAGTGGATGTGTGACTCATACTGTACGGCCTTCTCAGCACTAACCCTTCCTACAACAGACCTGACTCTACATGGAAGACAACAGTCAAAACAGGATCACATGACGTGCCATTCTGCATTCTTTCTTGTCCGATTTGGTAATGTCATGATTGAATAAATACTGTTTGACAGTCGATTGGAAAAAAATTAAATTAAACTACGAGTATGACATACATTTCTAATTAGAAGATATGTGTTAGCAATTAATGAAAGTAACCTAATTTGAGAGAGCTACCTAATAGCCGAATCATACCAATTTCCCACATAAATGTGGAATACAAAACTACTATGGATAATTACTACTATACCATGTTATGAATCGTAGCAACAATGGGTCCATAGGATAAATAATTGTTTTTTATATGGAAGCCAGTCTCAAATAAAAAATATGTCCCATATTTTTTAATTTGTTCAATGTTAAGGCTAATTTGTTTATAGTTATATGAACTCTCTGCTAGCACTCAAGCTTTTTTTTGAGGATGAAGCCCACATATGTCTGAGACCTTTGCGTGGGTAATGAGTTGGATGATGGTAATTGATGAGTTGGACCTACAGTTTTAGGTGGGTTCCGAACCACCGGGAAGTGATTTTACAGTAGAGAACAGTGTCTTTTTTGCTGGCCAATCTAATCGGTCACCGTTACAAACAGGACCTACGAGAACGCAGCTTATCTCTATTTCATTGAACCTGCTACGATTAGGCTCATAGATACCTGCTACGGCTCGCGACTATCACTTACGCTTGCTTTGATAGTAGTGCCAATTCAGTACTTTTATTCCTAGTTATAGTTTGCATTTTCATTAATGACTTTAGTTTTTTTGTATTTTTTCCAATTGTCTTGGGAAATAAATAAATAAAGTTCCTCCCAAACGTGTTACCCTAATATATTGTGCTGCATACGATGTTCTAAGTCTCTGAAATAAAAACAATCTTGAATGATATAACCCTAAACAACTCATGCAAATCTTTTCGAATGCGATTTAAAACAATAATAGTTTTTACAGATTTCAATATTGTAATAAAAAAGTAAGGTTTACAAAGCAAAATCAACATACACTGAAGATTGTAATTACTGAATTATCAACACTTTTCATAATTATTTAATTATTTCAACTAATTAGGGAAGTGATAGCCGCGAGCCGTAGCAGGTATCTGTTCAATCAGAGAGATAAGCTGCGTTCTCGTAGGTCCTGTTCGTAACGGTGACCGAATAGATTGGTCAGCAAAAAAGACACTGTTCTCTGCTGTAAAATCACTTCCCGGTGGTTCGGAACCCACCTAAAACTGTAGGTCCAACTCATCAATCACCATCATCCAACTCATTACCCACGCACAGGTCTCAGACCTATGTGGGCTTCATCCTCAAAAAAAAAAAAAAAAAAAAAAAAATTGCATAATCTGATTCTTGAACAAAAACTATTCGGTTCTGAAGTATTCATTTAAAACTTATAGAAAAAAGCATAATATAGTAACATAAGTCAATAGTCGTAGTCAATAGAGTCATAGTAAATATTATCTCCAGTTATAAATGTTTTTCAGATTATTGCATAATCTGCCCCTTTATTAAAAGTTTTCGATTTCCAAAAAAATTTCATCAATTACCCATTCAACTAGTTGCCTAAGCTGGCCCTTGATCAGAAACGTTCCTAAAATATCAAAATCAATAGTTATTTTTGTAGCAGGCACTTACCCAAATATGAGTAACACTGATTCACTACATGGACGCTTGGTATGATAAACTCACCTGTAAAAAAGAGAAATATTGATTACTTGAAAAATTAAAAAGGTAGTAGACTAATCTAATGCAATTTTTCTGATATAAGTGAAAATTAGATTGACGGTCAAACATAATATAATCCTGAAATAAAGAGGATGATACATAAATCCTCAAGTGACGTATCATTTATAAGATGATGCTGAAAACCTTATAAGGTATAGAGGGACCTGGGACCTATCATGATTGTATTTTTTATAAACAAATGATCGATTGATATCTGGGGGTAAGGCTGACGTTTTTCACTGTTTTGATATGCTATCACATTATTAACAAACATTTGTCTTAAAAACGTCTGTTACAAGCCCCGATTACATTTAGCAAGCATTGCATTACAAGCCCAAGCGTTACAAGCCCAAAAACCAAGCATTACATCAAATGTCTTTACAAGCCCCAATTACACTAAGTATAAAAATATACGCTGTCAAATTTACAATCTGATTGTAAACTCTCCAGCGAGTAAACTCGTTCAATGTAATCACCACTTAAGCGGAGTCAATTGAGTTTTTCTAATCAGCCCCAAAAACCAGCATCTCATCCTTGCAAACATGTAACTGAGATCAAAGGTAGTATAGGCCAGAATGAGACTATACAAAAAAAAATTCTCAACTAATTTTTGTTTATTATTAAGTTTGATGAGTTTCTTTAAAAAAATTAACATTGTGTTTTAACAAGAGTGTTTTTTCATTGTTTTTTTATTTTTTTTCATTCTGATTGCTTGGAAAACCAATATCTCTCTTCTTTATCATAGAAGTGTATTTTCCCCCTAACTTTGTAATGGCGAAGGTGGTATTGTGGAAGATATCCATAATGAATAATAAGACGAAGTTATTACAACCATCACATTTATAAAAAATAGTGAGATAATAGTTTCGGTTGTAACACCATTATCAATCTCAAACTAATACTAAATTGCAGAGTAGCTTACAAACACGGAATGATACTATTGACTAAGGGATAGGCTGACCTTCATTGAAGGTTTGTGATTGGCTGAAAGCCATAAGTCACGCCCACTGGTGGGAGGAGCAACAAGCAAAAATAAGAATCAAATCAAGAACTAAACCGGGAACATCTGGAAAGTAACAAAGAAGAAAGTAACACAAGAAGGCTAGAATTGAATAAATTTAAAATTAACAAATTGAAGCTCACTGAAATGCAGTCAAGGTCAACCGAGAAAAACATGAAAGTAACCTTATTGAAATGTAGGCCAGAATAAATGATGACGAAACCAAGTTAGTTGTATTGAATTGGATCATTTAAACTAGTACAGTATTTGAATAGTTTTTTACCAACCTAGTTATTTCCAAAGCTTCTAAAATGTTCAATTGTCTGCCTTTGCCAATCAAATGCAGAAATTCGACATTTTCTTCAGCCTTGATTTTCTGTCCATTATTAATGAGATGCTCTGCAAAATTTGAGTCTCCTTTTTGGGTTTTCCATTCCCTAATATGCTCATTTATTCTGCATTTGAAACTTCTACCGGTCTGACCCACATAACAGGCATTACAATCACCGCAATTCAATTCATAAACTCTACGTTTATCCCAGATATCAATTTTATCTTTCCTACAACAGAACAAACTCTTTAAAACTAGTTTTAGTTTGTTTGAGATTGATAATGGTGAAACAACAGAAACTAATATGTCTTTTTTTAAGAAATGCGGTTGTGACAACTTTGTCTTATTTCTTTTTTTTTCTTTTTCTTTTCGGAGGATTAAGCCAACATAGGTCTGAGACCTTTGCATGGGTAATGAATTGGATGATTGTGATTGATGAGTTGGACCTACAGTTTTTGGTGGGTTCCGAACCACCGGGAAGTTATTTTACAGCAGAGACCAGAGTCTTTTTTGCTGGCCAATCCAATCGGTCACCCTTACAAAGAGCGCCCAGAAGTTTCGTAGCTTATCTGTGATTGAACAGATACCTGCTACGGCACTCGGCTTTCACTTCCCTATATTATTCACTATAGAAGAGTATTTCTTTACTGAGATGAAAATGCAAAGATGCAACGACTTCGAGTTCAAAACTGCTCTCTTTGCAAATTTTGACTTTGTTAAATTTTCTAAAATTTTGAGAATATTTCACAAAAAAACATCAAGAATCACTGAAAACTTCACTCGTAAAAAAATCGTTTGAAACCTATGTGAGAAAGGACCAATGTCCCTGCACCTAAAACTATGAGCTAGCTTAAAAATCCCATAAATCACGACTAATTTGTCAAAGGCGCTACCTGTTAACGCATATAAACTACAAAGCTCGTTCACATAACGACAAAACCCACGTGATTAATACCGAACACGCATAAATGAGCTATATCGCTTATTTATTTATTCAAATTTGTGTGTGGGCTCAAACATTTACATATTTATTGCACTTCTCATCCTCAAAGTAAATAAAATCAACAGGTGTATGCTACAAGAGCGGAAATGAACAAAGAACAGTCCAGATGTTCTGTGTCTAGTTACATAATTTGAATAATGCTTCACTCCTGTACTAGAATGGCTGCTCTCAGTAATCCTGAGTCACAATGACAAAGAATGAGCCATGGCCGACTACTCGTCTTGAAAGCACCATCTTCAAAACACTCGAAGTTAAAAGCCCGGCTTTTTTATGCACATCACTGTAATCTTGTAGTTAAGTGTTTTGAATATTATTTCATCCTATCGATGCAATAATCTCTATAAATTGAGCTTATTTGATGCTGTAATTCTATATTACTAGTTCACTTGATATATGATATTCAAACATAAATAATTGTTGAAAAGACTTTGCAAGTGAATTTAACACTCATGAACATAATATATGTACTTCCATGTATAAATAAACATTACACGACAATGAATGTATTAAATTCACAAGCAAAGCATTCTCAACAATTATTTATGAGCTTATTTATTTAAGGTTTTTGTATGGTGACATAATGTAATCACAGGCAAGTATAAAGTATTAAAGTAAAGCATTATCAACAATTATTTATGAGCTTATTTATTTATCGGTTTTTATATGTAACACATATGGTGTTTATATGGTCCAACTCATCAATCACCATCATCCAATTCATTACCCACGCTCAGGTATCAGACCTATTGGGACTTCATACTCCGAGAAAAAAATAATATGATCAAAAAGAGAGTTCACCGTCCGTCTCTATTCATGTTTCTTGCAATGAAAATTATATAAATGTTGTAATGTAACTTTGTGTAAAGTATGTAAAGTAATTATTATGTAATGTAATTATGTAATGTAAAGTAAATATGTCGATTACTTATATTCTCATCTGAGTTTCCGGTTACACTCTTATTCTTATCTGTCTACACTCGTCCGGCGCCGACCCATCAGGTAACTTATTGTTACCGTGACTGAACTGAGACGGAACTGTGACTGTGACGCGCTGTAACTGATGTGTGTGAATCGACCTTTATCAAGATTTGCGCCTTTTGAAAGGTACGTAAGATGTAGGATGTAAGGCATGCACTTGTTGCATACTCCACGTGCCTTTTTCCCGGGCAATATGAAGCACGTCTTTGACGACCAAAAGTTGAACAAGTGAACTTTAGAGTCCAATAAAGCTTATGTAGTGAAACTGGTAGTATAGTAGTAGTACGGTATTTATTAGAAGCACTCCTCTCTCCCACTGTACGTGCTATAGTAAACCTTTCCTAGCTTTTTTCTTGTTCGATAATCTTCACTATAAAGAAAGCTGAGCATAACTCAGCCGAAGTCAAGCCGACAAGCTCATAAACAGTACATTTAAAGTGTTAATCTCATAAAGAGCGCGATCTATAAATTGTTAAAGTGCAAGAAACAATGGTGACGACCGATTGATTTCCTATGATAATTTTCTAAATGGTGAGAACATAAGTGGAATGGAAAAATGTCTGGTTCGATTTCCCAACACGGAGAACCGTATGTGTGAAATGTCTCACGGTGTAACACTATTTGTACCCATTAAACGCCTTTTAAATCGCCAACAATAGTGCCGAAGTGAAACTCCACAGTTGAGGTATTTTGTTTTACTACATGTAATTTTCATAGGTCGTCATAATGGCATCTGCGATTATATTAGACCTGTTCTGTGGCAGACTCATTTATCCCCATACGCCCCTAACACCACTACTATATAGTAGCTTATATAGTTATATAATTGGCGAAGCGCTCACTTATATCGTTGTTGAAGTGCAAATAATTCCATACACTTTTTCAAGCGGCGCGTTTTCAAGCAAGCCTCTACATATTTTTTCACTTTCACATATATGTAGCCTTAAAAGTCCATCACAGGACGTAAACTTCTTTATGAGCAGTTCATACTCAGATGATGTGACCTCGGCCGTTTTAAAACAGAAAAACGGTCAATTTGAAGACAGGAGATATAAAACACGTGTGACAAACGGCATAAAATCTGCAATGGTATGGATCTACAACACTTTCTTCATGCAGACCCACTTGCTCACACTAAGAGCTACAAATTCTGTACCCCGAGTAGATATGTTACATTCATTTGAATATAAAATATTTGGAGTTCTAGGCGACATGTGTCTCCTATCTTAAAAACTGAATAAACTACTTATTAAAAGCAGAATTAATAAATATCAAACGGAACAAGCTATGAGATCTTCTCTCATCTTTACTGAGCTCATATTAAGTCTATGAGCTATTACGCTCATAAGATGGGAATATTCTTCTCTACGAATGTACAGGCAGTTTATTTATTTGATTATGTATTTATTTATTCATTCGTTTATTTGTTTTTATTCATTTACTATTTGCGTGTATTTGTATGAATATTATTATATTGAACAGAATTTCTTTCTTGGAATAACAAAAAAAAAAAAATTCGGAGGTCTGAGACCTGTGAGTGGATAATGAATTGGATGATGGTAATTGATGAGTTGTACCTAGAGTTTTAGGTGGGTTTTGAACCACCAGAAGTGATTTTACATCAGAGAACAGTCTTTTTGCTGCTTAATAGAATAGGAATAGGCCACCCATACGAAGAGGGCCCAAGAAGAAGAAAAAAAGAAGATTAAAGATGAAGGAGGAGGACGAGTCTTTTTTGCAGGCCTATCCAATCGGTCATCCTTTCAAAGATGGCCCAGGAGTTTCGTAGCTTATCTCTGATTGAACAGATACCTGCAATGGCACTCGGCTAATCACCTCCCAATTGACTAAATAACATAGCAATAAGGAACATAATTTAGCCAAAATTCAAAAAATTCAGATAGACGTTTTTAATCTGCCCGTTTGATGACTGCCGTTTGAACCCCTCCCCCCCCTCAAAGGTTGAATTGGCAATCCTATACCAATTTTATATCCATTGCACCACCACCAAATATTAAAATGACCACCACCAAGCGCTCCTATACGAATGTTATACCCCTTCCATACAAATATTGATAGATATAACACAAAAATACACTAACTTTCCACAGCAGACTACAAAATAGAAAATTATAATTTTGATGATTGAATGAAATTATGTAGGAATCTGAACCATATCAAAGGACAATTCAGAAACTCAGGAATGATAAATAAATGAACAGACAATACGATGCCATAATTTAAAACGCTGGGTAGAGACAGAAACTTTTATTAAGTCCTAAAGTAACTTAATCTTGTATTCAGCAGATAGAAGGAAACAATGGCCGATTTACTTTGAATATCAAAAGCGCTTCCACCGAAGAGAGTTGTTTATTTACCGCTGCGCAAAGTTATAGACCGAGTTGTTAGAGCATGCTTGTGAGAACATGTGCTTCTCTACATGCTATTTTATCAGAATAGGCGCGGAAATCTCATTTCGTCCTTAACGCAGTCAAAATCTTCAATCCTTTTCCCTACTTTGAGCTCCAATTTAAAACAAGAAACGTGTTCACTCAGATGATTCAAAAGAAAAAGAAGGAAGACAGCTAAATCAGGCAGTTATCGGTCAGAAGATAGTCAGCTATTTAGCATATAATAGCTTTGGCGAGGTTATAGCATTTCCTTTAAAACGTACGGTGCTATAGAGCTCCTTCGGTTTGACCTTTGCCCGGTTAATGCGCTTCAGGCTGAAATACCCATTGATGGCGTTTTGGAAACCTCTTGAGCATAAACTTCATTGCATCAGTCTGGAGCCATTCCTATAAACTTTATCGTGGGATACCACAACAACTAGTGATTAACGTTAGATATAGCAAATTAGGATGCGAATAATAGTATGCGTTCGATACCTTGCGGAATAAATTATAACTTGTAAGAGAAATTTGTAAAGTAACAAATTAGGAGGTGAACATCTCTGGATTTGTTCGGTGATTAGCATAGAATGCATACAATTTATAAGAGAGAGAATCTCATGGGCGAACCGCAGGAAGAACGTAGAGGCTTTACGTGATCCATACTGGGTCTATTACGAAAATAATAATAATAATAATAATAATAATAATAATAATAATTTATAAGAGTATTGAGAATTACTCCTCGTTTCTAATAGAGTTGCGTCATTTTCAGAAAATAATGTACTCTGAAGATGAAATTTTGGTATGATAAAATAATCGGGATTACGAATGGAAACGTAAAAATCGACTTGATAATTTTGAGAGAAAATGTATGCGAATTAACTTTTTTATATTTGTCGGTTTAATATAAGAATTTTCTTATATATAGAAAAAACAAACGGGAAAGCCCCCAACCATCAATCTTCAGTTTAAAAAAAAACATGAATTACATTAGAATAAGTGTTATTCAGATTAGTCTCTTTCGATTTAAAAAAAGGAGGTATTAGATAAATAATAATACATTATTTATAGATCTGAAGGAAGAAAGAAAAATTAATACGAAAATTCTTGGACCAAGGCGGACCGAAAACGAATATAGATTACAGAGAACGTTTAAAGTTGAAGAATTTCAGTAGTGTGTACCCGGCGGGAAAACAAACAATAAATCGTAAATAATAATGATAATGAGCGTATGATTTTTATTGGTAGGAAGATCCTTACAGGTGGCCCCACCTCACCGTTCGAGCCATGTTATGGAGAACAAGGTGAACCTACAATATTGGGTTGGTTCCGAACCACCAGGTAAGTGAAAATAATTCTCATATCATTAAGTCATAGAAGTCCGGTCACCCATCAAAACGCAGTCTTGAGCGGTCGTTACTGAACATCAAGATCGCATGAACACCACGCCCAAGGTGACCAATCACCGTATGTAACCCCTGAAAGCAGTATTAGCCCCAACCACTCAGTCTTTTAAATCCATCCATAACCATATTGAAACTTTCCTCCGCTAATTAAAATTCAAAGACCCTTCACTAACTTTGACCAGCGCCACCATGAGGTTAAATACCGGTTCACATAAAAGACCTGAGTCTCGAGTTAAAAAAACGAACTATCTAATTATACGGAAAGTAAAAAGTGGTCATGGAACCTTATCGCAAAAGTTTACGAGGTTTGCAAAGCCCAGACGTTGTAGTTGATGATTCCCTGTTTGAGTAGAAATTATTGAGATAATCCTCAACATGGCGTCGACAACCATTTACTGTAAATTTAAATTTGTACCTCGTATCAAAAGGTCACACTCTAGCCATATGGTCTGCTGCTTATCCTTTCCACTATCGAAGCAGAATCTTTGCTGGGTTTCACAATGTCTCTGACTTATAAAGACTTTATTTTTTGCTAAGACTACTCCAATAAAAATGCACTTGGTCAGAATTTTAAGACCAAACTCATAATATCACGTACGTGCTGCAACGTACGTTATATTGTGCAACACTTCCTAAAAAAAAAACATTGGCTGCTTTAGGGTTTCAAAACAGAAAAAATGTTCATTACGAAAATAGGTTTTTGAAAATTGATTTATTGTTGAACTAGTATTTATATGGATGTGCCCTTAATTCACGACAGAAAGTATGAGGGAAATAATTTTCATAGAATCGAATTAAAAAACATTTCATTTGTTGCTGAGCATGAAATTATACAAAAGACGAGGAAGAAGGAGTAGAAGGAGGAGGAAGAGATGGAGAAAGAGAAGGAGGAGGTGAAGGAGAAGTAAGAGAAGGAGGAGGAGAAAGTAGAGGAGGAGAAAGAGGAGGAGGAAGAGGAGGAGAAAGAGAAGAAGTTGGAGGAGGACGATTTGGAGGAGGAAGTAGAGAAGAAGAAGTTGTAGGAGGAAGAGGAGGAGAAGGAGGAGGAGGAGGGGGAGGAGGAGGGGGAGGAGGAGGAGGAAAGGAGGAGGAGGAGGAGGAGGAGGAGGAAGAGGAGGAGGAGGCGGAGGAGGAGGCGGAGAAAGAAGGAGGAGAAGAAGGATGAGGAGGAGGAGGTTATAGGAGGAGGTGGAGGAGGAGGAGGAGAAGGAGGAGGAGGTGGAAGAGAAGGACGAGGATGAGGAGAAGGAGGAGGACGAGGAAGAAGTGGAGGAGGAGGAGGTGGAGGAGGAGGAGGAGGAGGAGAAAAAGAAGCAGGAGAAGGAGGAAGAGAAGGAGGAGGAGGAAGAGAAGGAGTAGGAGGAGCAGGAGAAGGAGGGGCTGGTAGAGAAGAAGAAGAAGAAGAAGAAGAAGACTTAGTAACGTTCACAATACAAGAAAGTAGAATGTATGCATTTCTCATAACCTGATAAAAAATATTTATAAAATATGGGAATGTCAGGTGCACTGAATCATTATGCAGAAGAAAGCTGTGAGGAGAATTCTGTGTTTCAAAGCCGTCTTATCGTTCATGCGAAATCAAAGTAGCTAAATTTAATGATATACACCCACCCACACAAACTAACCTCTTCCTCTAAGGTTATGGGAAAAAGACAGAAAATAACAAAGAAGCCTTAATACTTTTGCGGTCACTGCATTGTGTGCCCCTCTAATAATAATTCCGCAACATGATTGTTCTTGACAATAAATCTATTAAAAACGTCCATTAAAACTGGAATCAGCACTGAAATCGTATCCAGTTTTTTATTACTTTCGTAATGAATGGTGACAGCAAAGGTACCGTTGCAAGGTAGGTAGAGGTAGGCGTACGAGCAATAAAATTTGTGAGAGGCAAGTGCCGATAAAGGACTTAAATTATGAATATGGATCGTATTTTGCGGCACTTAGAACCTGACCAGCGATCAGTAGTCGTAAATATCAGCGCTTGACGTTTTACTGCTTCTGAAGTCGTGGATGAACTTGGACATTGAATTACGAAAGCTGTAAATTCATTTTCCAACAGCTTACGTCCAACAAGAACAGCTTACGTCCTCTTTGTGAGGGTGACCGATTAGATTGGCAAGCAAAAAATACACTGTTCTCTGCTGTAAAATCACATACGTGTGGTTCGGAACCCACCTAAAACTGTAGGTCCAGCTCATCAATCACCATCATCCAATCACCCACGCACAGGTCTCAGACCTATGTGGGCTTCATCCTCCAAATAAAATAAAAAAGAAATGCACCGATGATGGACGTTGAAAAGGGCCAGCCGCTGAAGAAGATGGACGGCTGTTCTCAACAGGGGCGCACCCAGACTTTTGGTTTGGAAAAATGTAGGTGTTGAGGGGGTAATTGGATTCGGCAGGCCTCTTTTTACAAGATTGTTGCCCGATAAAGTTCCTTGCGGAAGGAATGGAACTCCACTACTTACTATTATTATTTAATGGGTATTAGCTATGGGGGAAAATTTATCACTTGCACTTTCCTGTATTTCTTGTTCCATGACGAACTGCGTTGTTAATATCAACTTTTTATGTGAATTTAACTACTTGCAGTCAAATATTCATTAAGAATAAATAAGATTTACTTACTCCTGTAGGCCGAGCGCTTTCGAATCTTTGAGATCCGTTTTCAGAGGCGTCCTTCTTGATCATCGATGTCAGTTTTTTGGTTAGAAGAGTTGTGGTTTTTGTAAAATGTGATCGAAAAGTTAGTGTGATTTAAAATTTAGTTGTTCGTTGAGGATGTTTTGTTTATTGTGTGTGGTGTGTTTGTATATTTCAAATTGTTCCAAGGTGTTGAGTTCGTGTCCTTTAGATTTTATGTGTAGAATGTGTAGGTTGGTAGCAATATCAGTAAAAGTGTGTCCATTTTGTATGATATGGTCGGCAAAATTCGATTCAGCTTTTGATGTCAGGGCATGAAAATGTTCCTTGTAACGTTGTTTGAATGTGCGGCCTGTTTGTCCTATGTAGAATTTGTTACAATCAGAGCAGTTCAGTTTGTAGATCCCTGGGAGATCGTATTTGTTTGTGTTCAGTGTGGTTTTGAGTGTAAGTGCATTTTTTATTTTGTTTTTTGTTCTGAATGAGATGGTGTGGCCAGCTTTTTTGAAGATTTTTGCTAGTGTGATTGTGGATTAATGTATATCATTGTGATGTATTTTTTGTCAGTGGTGTTGGTGTTTTGTTTTTTGTTTCTTATTTTATGATTGAGTTTGTCAATTAGGTCATGTTTGTAGCCGTTTTCTTGTGCTAGGTATTTTATTGTATTTAGTTCAGTGTTGTAATTGTCAGTGGATAGCGGTGTGTTGTTGAGTCTGTGTAGCATTGACCTGAATGCTGAGTGTTTGTGTTGTGTTGGATGATTGGAGGTGCTGTGTATTAGGGTATCTGTCATTGTTGGTTTTCTGTAGATGTTGAAGCTGTGTTGTTGGTTTGTGTTCTTTGTAATTGAGAGGTCTAGGAAGTTGATTGAATTGTTTTGCTCATATTCAGCTATGTATTGAATGTTCTTATGTATGATCGAAGTTCTTCACATTGTCTTTTGTTTCCTCTGTATAGCAATAGACCATCATCTACATATCTGTGCCAATATATCATGTTCTGTGATAATTTGTTATTAGAGAGTATATGAGTGTTTTCGCAGTGTTGGAGATAATGAATTATTATTATTTGTTGTTGTAAACATAATGGCAAGGATACATTATTATAATTGGAAATTTGTGCAACCGGGGGTCAGACTCACAATTGATGAATTTATAAACGATTTAAAAGTGAAAGAAAGATTTAAGTGGGCTATAATAGAAACACTGCCACATCTTCAAACAAATTTCACTAACCCCTATATGAATTTATTACTAAATTTGTCTTTTATTCTACATTATTCAAAAACATCGAAACATTCGAAACTGCAAATTTTGTATTTTATTTCACTTTTATCGGAAACAACTTCAATGGCCGCTAATATTTCCGTTCATCGTTGCAGGGGAGTAATAATTGTGTTTATAATCGGGCGTAGGATGCAACCCGTTGTGCCAAGATGTTACGACTACTCCCCATCATAAAATAACAATTCAACTATGCATCAGTATCATAGAACATAAGCTAAGTGTGAGCTGTGCATTCTGCATGCCACGTCCTTCTTTCCATGCTAACAGTATTTATGCTTTTCAATTTCATGCATTTCAATTTATTCCAGTTGATTTCCTCTTTGAAAATGTTCAATCTTTTGTTCATGATTTCAGCGTGTTCGATGCATTCCATTAACTTTATCAGATGCACTTTCTCAAATGGTACTCTAAACTTCCTTCAATTTTGTTCTGTGAAACACTGAATTCACGCCTCGCCTTGTCTCACTCGCATTATGTTTTGATAATAAGACATGAAAGCTAATGTTACCTTAGTAGTTGAAACCTGAACAGCCTCTGACTCACTCTACAATCACAACAGAGCTCCAGGTCTATTTAAAATAAAGACAACGCTCTGCAGAGATTCTGCAGATAGAATGCTGCCTACTTATATATGCATAATAGCAATTGAATCTTGCAGCGTAAAATACAAAACGAGTATGATGTTATTGTAAGAGTTTTATCTGTGCTATAGAGATAAGGAACTGTGTATGAGAGACATGGTACACTAGTTATGTATTCTTTACTATATAGATATACATGTGGATATATATATACATAGATAGACAGATATAGAGCTACATACTTTAGACTAGAATTGCGAATACACGAGTCTTTGGAGTGCAGAGAAGAACAAGGTCCCGCATATGGATATAAGAACAATGCCGGGTTAGGCTATAGACTATAGGAGGTGAAGAGAAAGTAAGCCCTTGTATGCCACTAGTATGCTATTCCTCTAGATCTGAAGGAGTACAGCACATTATCAGACTTAAGATAATAGTAGAAGCTGAGTCTAAACCAGAATATACGATTATTATGGACGCTGATAGCAACAATTGTTTCTAATCATATCGCGTTGTTCTGGCCAAAGTAACGTAGTCGAGTTATATTAATGGTATAGTCAATTATTATTACAAGATGATTTTGATAGTCATGCTAATTTTGATTATTATTCTGATCTTGGAATGAACGATAAATTACCTGCGAGTTCGGGGAGGGGAACATCAAGAGACTAAGAGGCAAGAACCGTTGTGAGGTAAGAGGCGTTTAAAGAGGTAAGAGGCGTTTAAAGAGGTAAGAGGGGTTTAAAGAGGTAAGAGGCGTTTAAAGAGGTGAGAGGAGTTGAGAGGTGAGAGGCGTTGGCATTAAAATTATACCCCTTTTTCCACCACGAAATAGTATTTCGAAAATCACAAGTCGAAATATTTGGGATTAAACCACTAATGAAAATTTTACCTTTTATCAATTGACAGTAACAATTTTAATTACCAGAATCATTGCAATTACTATTTGCTCATAAGAGAAGAAATCCTTGACTATCTGTCACATTTCAGAAGCAACAGGAAAATTAAAATCAGTTTCAAATTGAATTGATACTCCATTTTTGATTTTCTAATGAACCAATGATTCGAAAAAACAATAGCAAAAATTCCAACTATTATTTGAGTCTATTGTTGGAATTATTTTTATATATAAGGCATGATAAATTTTGTTATTAGAATGATACTAATCGGACTGAGGGGCAGATAAAATTAATTGAGGAGCTCAGGAGCTATAAAAAACTTAAAATACAGCATCACTAAATTTGTGTTTCAACTGTCATGTTCAACGATTTACGGACCAAACCATATATCTTTATATTTTTAATTTATGTAGTCATTATTAAACTCATACAAAAACAGAAACTCTTTATAACATTGTAATCATGTCGAAAAATAAATTTATTACTCTTCATTCAATGCGCTATGCAAGATAGGAGTTATATAAACGCTTTTTGATGATTTTTAATGAATAACAGGCCCAAATTGTTATATTAGCATTCACCTCAATCAAAATTGGCTTTTACATGTCTACAATCATAGTATTATTATAGTGTTATCGCATATTTCCCTTCAATTTTTTATTAAATCTAATATAAATGTAGGCTTGTTCACACATAACCGGCAGACGGGTAAACCGGTTTCGTTTACTCGACAGTAGGGACATTGCATCATATGGAGCGCTTCACACTTACCCGATTTTGGTGTAACAATCAATATAATAACTATTTTTTTTAGAGGATGAAGCCCACAAAGGTCTGATACCTGTGCGTGATTAATGAGTTGGATGATGGCGAACGGCGATTGATGAATTGGACCTACAGTTTTAGGTAGGTTCCGAACCACCGGTATGACAGGTAAATGACAACGGTTACCTGATGCCGGATACGTGTCAAACAAGCCTTACTAGTACTTGTACTATCGATCAGTTTTTTCTCGCCTAAATTCAATTCAATTTAGTTACACAACGCACAAATACAATAAATATTGGATAAGAATATATTCTAAATGAAAATAAAGTGCCAAGTAATACAACGAGTATTTCAACAGATGACAGGGCTAAGTGGAATGTGACATGTAGAACCATTCCAACTATGGCTACCCATGTAGTAGAAAAGGTTATTGGGAAGAGTAAGGGAAGAGGAAGCATGAAGGAAAAGGAGTATCTGAAAGGAAGGAAGAGTAGTTATCAGTTTCGTCTGAGGGAGTGGTCAGCCATCAAATCCAATGGCAATCTCAGCAAGCAAGCACACAATCAGAAAAACCTCATTCACATTCATTTACAAATCGAAAAAATAATTGCTTAATTGATAATATTATTGTTACTATAAATGATGAAAGTATTGATAAATGTTTCAAGCAAATGACATTTAAATGAGGGATTCCATTCAATAAATAGTCAACTATGCCGTCATAGATAGCCAATCATGACGTTAAATGATAATTTATCAATTACTTAATGATCGATTACCAATAGTCAATCGTCAAAAGTTCAATCTCCAACTCTGGAGTGCATTAGCTAGATTACCAATACCAATAATTGGAATACATTCCTGCTCTTCAGAATCTCCGCACTAAATTTTCCAAATCTAATCAGAGCTTGCCCATTCTGGCCTGCCCTTCAACTAATGTAAAGAATGTTTATGGTTTAATCTTTGGTTGGAACTACCCTAGCACAAGCAGTAAAATGGGGCAGCCATGTTTCCTATTCATTTATGTTGATCACGTTGCGTGAAAACAAATTTCTGGCGCATCTTCCAAGCAGATGAATAATTTCCAGTGACCTTTGCTAACTTTCCTACGTTCTTACGTCCTGTTCAAATGCATAGAGTGTCACCACATCGACTTTGACAAATCGGCGATAAGACGTTTCGCTGCAACGCAGGCAAATTGCGCTTCATCCTTTTCAGCCAGCATCAATGAGTCGTTCAACAGTATTTGAATAGGTTGTTAAAGTGATGAACGTCAGATGCTTTGTGCCTTAT
This sequence comes from Conomelus anceps, assembly GCA_948455865.1. Classification (NCBI taxonomy): domain Eukaryota; kingdom Metazoa; phylum Arthropoda; class Insecta; order Hemiptera; family Delphacidae; genus Conomelus; species Conomelus anceps. The sequence continues at coordinate 6,551,806 of OX418224.1, forward strand.
ATATAGGATAGCCTCTCGTAACCGTGCCACAAACCACCAACTGCTTACAACTGCCGAGGTCGCACTATGAGCATTGCAAGAATTTATGTAGTGGTGCCACTAGGAAATGAGAATAAATAACAATAAGAAACAATTTGAGGCTGCGTGCCTTCACAAAATAAATGAACACCATTATTAAAATATCAAAAGAATGATCACATAGAGCTCCAGGATTCAATGATTTTTTACCATTTATTATTGTCTATTGCTCACTCTTTCGACATGATTATTATTCATTTTTGGGATTTAATAATTAAACAGAATTTATTAATTTCGAATTCCTTTAATTGCTATCAGTTTGTACTGAAGACTTCCGCAATGGCGGATATTGACAACAGTATTCAATAGCTGATGGAAATCGATGAATGCTACTGTACAAAAATATCAGTCACCACCGGGAATCGAACCACGGACCTCCCAATTGCCGGTCGGGCGCCTTTTGTACAGTAGCATTCATCGATTTCCATCAGCTAATAAATACTGTTGTCAATATCCGCCATTGCGGAAGTCTTCAGTATAAACTGATAGCAATTAAAGGAATTCGAAATTAATAAATTCTGTTTAAGTAAATTTGTCAGTTTGTTCAATTGTCAGTAACTTCGAACTAACTTGATTTAATAATTATTATTGTCTACTATTAGATTACCCGATTCAATTGAATCTAGATTCCTAGAATGTGTGATAACCCATCTACAAATTTAAGTTATAATTAAACTTCTTCTTAGAAGGCTCCTCCTCCTCCTCCTTCTTCTTCTTCCACCTCCCCCTCTTTTCTTCATCTTTTTGTTATTCTTCTTGTTTTCTTTTGTTCTTTATCATCTCCATCTCCTTCTTCTTCTGTTCTCTTCCCCATCTTCTTTATTTTCCTCCTTGTCCTCCTTCCTCTTCTTACCCTCCCGCGTTAGAGTTTCGCCAACAGATAGCAGTAAGTACCTGTTTATTAAATAGGATTATTAATTATCATGTAATAAGGAGCGTTCTAAACAAATAATCTGGGTAGTGGGTCAATGTTTTTGAAATGGGGTTATTTTTCAAGGTTATCTTATTATTGGTGTTTTCACCGCTTTTTCCCAATTGTTGGCCAATGTTTTTGAAATGGTGTTATTTCTCAAGGTTATATTATATGTGTTTTCAACGCTTTATCGCACTTTTTATTTATTACTGATATATCTACATGTGCCAACAATGCCTTGGATATCCACAACATACAAGGTTCTTGCTCCGTAATTGTTTCTTCATTTCACCGTTATTAATAATCAACTAAACCGATTGATAAATCACTTTGAAAAAATTACGTGATTTCGGGTGTAATATTTTTTGTGCACTCTGTGCAAACAAACATATAATATAACATGCAATAACATATAACACATAATTAATAGCGTGATGTTTGTTTTTCTAGGAACAAATTTTTGGCTACTGACTACTAATTGTTCTTTTAATTTTTGAAGATCAATCATGTACATTATGAAACAAAATCTGTTCCTTGACTGTAATGACTGACTAATCTAGTGCAATTAACCCAGTTTTTGAACAACAAGAATGAACCGATTGATACCGATTTCAAAGTCCTAATTCCCTGAGGACTATTTAGCTAATCAGTTGTAGACCACAAGTATCACCCACCATCATAAAGGAAAGAGAAGATGATACTGTGCTTTCAACAGCAATCGCCTCGACTGCTTACAATGAATTGATATGAGCTTGACATATTTTTAAAGACTTCGTATCAGTTATAATTATATCAGAACAGACATTAAAGAATCTAGACCAAGTCCATTAAAATTATCTAACATAACCGTTCGCAAGTTGAGTAGTGTCATTAGAAATATCAATAAGCGGCTGATCTTTCTATTCGGAGAGAATTCTTTTTTTGGAAGATGAACAATTTAGGCTCTTTTCCACTTTACTTATGGAAATAGCACTTTCAGTTAGGTTATCATATAGAAAGAGGAGATATCGGAATTTAACAATAAAGCTCTATTGACTGAAATTTAAAAGCGAACTCCGAGGTATCATTGTACTTGTATGTGTATGTATGCATAGTAGCCGATTTCGACTGAAGGTAACTTCTTAGTATGGGGTGATTCATCAAAACAAAACCTCCTTGATAGAAGGTTTAAGATCCAAAAGAAAGCTGTTAGGCGCGGAAAGAGTAAATAGATTAGAATCATGTAGGCCGTTGATCAAGAGACTTGGTCTCCTAACTGTACCCTGCTTATATGTGTATGTAGCAACTTTATATGTATAGAAGAGTGATACCAAAAATTTTTATGTACACGATTATAATACAAGAAGCCGAGGAGATTATCACTTGGTGAGTCACAATAGTATCTTATTCGAACAAAAACCTAGTTACATTGGTAGGGAACTCTACAACAAGCTACCGCCAGTTTTTAAAGTCTTGAAAATATAGAAATATAAAAAAAACTGAAAAAATATTTAGTTGATAAAGCTTTTTATAGTGTATAAGAGTTCATTTCACATCAAAATTAAGCCTCACCTCAACTTATTGATATAGTAATTATGGTATCTAGTGTATAAGATTGTATAATTGTTAATTTAATCTGACTTGTCTTATACTCCTTAACTGGAGTCTCCAAGACGTAATCCACAAAAAACAAACATTTAGTTTAGGTTCAAGGAGTGAGGTAGGTTGCGATTACTTCTCTCACTGAGCTATTAGAGGTGTATCTATGCCGCACCCACCGAAACAAATTCTGAAGCTCTATGTTTACCAGTCCACTCTCACCCTTCCACAGGGTCCAGTTGAGTGTGTATACTGTCTAGCACACCTTTCAGCTACTTTATGCGTTCAAGCAATCATGGAACATCATTGGACATAGGCTGCATAAATAATAGTGCGAAATAGAAAAAGATTATTATAGTATCAATGAAAAAAATCATTCTAATATCAATAGAAATATTATTTCAACTACTGACAAAAAAATATGTTTTTTATCAACCTCCTATATAGAATTTTACATATATTTTCACTTAAAACCCGAATTGGTCAAATAATTCTTCTTAAAAATAGTTAACTATGGAACTTTTCAAATTTCACAGCCTCAATTTTGATGGGTTTAATGAAATTATTTTTTATTTTAAATTGATTCGTTATTTTAGGTTTGGATGGAAAAGTATCGTTGACACGCCTATACACCATGTAAAGAGTTAAGTGTAAGAGAGGACCTGCGAGAATTAACTTCACCCAAATATAGACATTTATCTATCTATTTATATAGTCAACTAAACTTTGGACAGCTCTAGTATAAAACTAGAGTTTGTAAAACTCTACAGAGGTTTAAGCTAGAGTTATAGCGAGATTAGATTGCTGTATTTTCTCATGCAGTACTTTTGAACCCTCGACAGCTTCTATTCTCTCGCTATAGCTCTTCCAAGAACCTATCTATCCTCCAGAGAATACTGATGACGTGTAAGCTACGAGGCCTCGACTGCTCAACTCAGGACACGTCTCTATCGGACTGACTGTGGCTAGACATCACTCACTTGCAGAGCAGACCGGTATCTGCCTTTAATCCTTGGAAATTATCGACCATTCCGACACCGACACATATCCTTATTATTATTATTCTTTCTCATCTTCTTTTTCTTCTTCTTTGCCTCGTTTTTAGGTATTCGTTTTTAGGTATCGTACCGTTTTAGTTTTTTGGTATTAGTTTAGATATTAGTTTTTAGGTAAAGTAAAGTAAATTCGTATGGCTTTTCGTGGTGGGGAGACCCTTACGGGTGGTTTTTAGGTATTAGTTTATCGTTATGAGGTATTAGGCATTAGTCAACCACTCAACCTTAGCCATATATAAATAATAAAAAATTCACATAGTATAATGAATCTGAGCTATTTAGATGTTTATCACTTCCATTGAAAAATGTATGAGCTAGATATTTATAATATTCATTATTAAAAGCTTATATGAATAATATAGACTACTTTTGTCTGGCTATATCTAAGGTATGTTATAATCTTCAGGTACTTCTGTAGAATATAATTCATAGAAAAGACTTTTAGTGATTAGGGACCGGTTAATTGGCTTCAGTTGGTTGTAATTTTCATTAAAATTATGTGATTGAGATGTGAATCCCACACATTTTATGACACTGTTTAAGTGCTACGTTTTTAAGTGCTTCTGAATTATTATTCTTGTTTTGGAAAAACGAGAATAGGTAATTGTACTTCAAAGTCAAATTTCCGGTTAAAGTTGGAGATAACTTGAAATTTGGATTTTTTAGTTGAAAATGGGTAAAGAAAGCAGGATTTGTATCTTTGCTGTTGTATCTTTGCTTGATTGCTTTTTTTATGTATGGGTGAATAAATAATAATTATCCTAATATTATATTTATAATATTATTATTATAATTATTAATATTATAATCCTAATAACTACATTCAATTTATTATAAATGATTTAAAATTAAATATTATTTGAATATTTGAATTGAAATTACGCAGATCTTCTGGCATTTTTCACATACCAAATATTACAAACATATGGTTAAACCGGTGGTTCGGAACCCACTTAAACCTGTAGGTGAAACTCATCAATCACTATCATCCAATTCATTACCCACGCACAGGTCTCAGAACTATGTGGGCTTCATCCTCCAAAAAAGAAAAAAAAAAATTCAATCAATTTCTATCAATTCCAAGCAATTTGAGTTTAACAGGCTATACAACAATAAATAATTTCGAAGGCTCATTTTAAATAAATTGAGATCATTTCATACAATATTACATTATAGTGGACTACTACAGCATTTAAGCACTTTGAAATAATATAATTGGTTCACAATTAATTGATGAAATAAAGTTAAGTACACTATCACTAACAGTCAGGAGCGAACCCAGAAATTTTTCTCATGTCATATCAGGGAGTATATCAACACAAAGTCAGTCTTTTTTAGTTTTGGTTGAGAATTTCGGATGAATTCATCCCCTTCATCACCCGTGTTCGCGCCTATTTTTAATAGCTAATGATAAGACATGCTTTGGATCAATCAGGTACATTAAGAGACATTTGTCAGATGGACTCCCTGAAAAGGCGTCGAGACCGGGCGTCAGTGCTTTTAATTTTGGCATTGCTTGATGGAGTGATTCATTCACCTGTGTTGCTTTCTATGCTCAACTCCCATGTACCTACATTCAATGCAAGAAACACAAACTTGTTTTCTGTGCCTAGGTGCAGAACTGTCCACAACTACTATTCACCACTGTACAAACTCAGAGTCTCACGAATAAGCTGATGAAAGGAGTGCAATTGTGTGATTCAGATAGAAAAGCTAGAAGTCTAATGTTAGATTCAATTCCTCAATGATTATATGCTTGTTCATGAGATGTTTTTCTTTTTTCCCTATTTAATCTATCAACATCTTCATCTATCATATTCTATCTTTGATCATCATCATCATCATCATCATCATCATCATCATTGTCTTCATAATTATCATTATCACCTAAAATTATTGTTATTTTTCCAATGCATTTTTTCCAATTTCTTTTCTCTAATGTATAATCACTTTTGTTTCTCTGTGATGTTTTTTCCATGACGAAATACTTAATGAACTATCTAATATTAAAACTGACACTGTATTTCACTTTTAAATAATGTTTTACTCACATATATTTGAGATGCTTGAGAAATGCATTTCACTTCTGAAAAGGAGGCTGACAAAGCTTCTTTTCAGAAGTGAAATGCATTCCTCAAGCATCTCCAATATATGTGAGTAAAAAATTATTTAAAAGTGAAATACAGTGTCAGTTTTAATATTAGATTGTTCACTTTTGTTTATATATATTTTTCCCCCACATATATAATAGTTACATTTTTGTGTTAAGAGGGCAAGCATGAGATTCTTCTTGTGCCCTCATATGTACTCATGTCAAATAAATAAATAATTTAATTGTACCTTTCTTGAATAAAATACTATATAATTAAAATGAAAATAGAGATGCATCACAACCTCAATGGAAACATAATAACCTTTCAACCATTGGGATGTTGAGTAGAACGTCTGAGAGACTCTTCTCCCATTGATTACACTCGTGAGGTTAGAAAGTGTCGCTAGTAATGAAGATAGCTGACTTCACTCTTGAATAGCCCTCATGTCGCGTGCTTGCTATCTCAATTCATAATTAATTTAGCGTTGATCTTCGAGCATGATTCAAAACTCGACCGCTTTGTCACATCTCCTTGACATCAATTAAGACCCTAAAAACGTTCTCGAAAGTCTACCACTTGTTTTGAATGGTGACAATCATCAGCCTTCTACTAAATAGATATTATATCGTTAATCAGGACGATCAAGGATTGACAGCTCGTAAATAAACTTGAAGGTTCTTATGAGAGAGTGAGAGAAGATATCGGAGAAAGGTCCATAAGATTCCTCATCTTAGCTAGTAGAGAAACCCGAATTTTGTAAATATCCGTAATTTTATTGTGATTCATTACCAGATGTCTTTATTCATTTTTCGCAATATTCCTGAATCCCAGAGTATGCTCTTGAATGCCTGTTCCGCAAGTTCATCAATGTATATACAAAATATGGAAGAGGATTTCAAAATTATGATAGAAATTCAACAAATAATCAATGGGGATTTATAGCTGAATTTTTCCCTAAAAGGTTATTTTTTATATTTTCCTAAACCTTTATGTGATTCACAATGAGGATAATTTAGAACTCACATTCTTTTTATTGTATTTTGCCCTTATTTTCCAAATAATAATTTTTTCAAAAATTACGAATTTCGAAAATAACAGAATTTTCTATTAAGACAATTTTTTCTAAATACAAGAATCTTCAAGGAACCCCGCGATTCCCTAATAATTGAATCCTCCAAAAATTATAATTATGAGTTTAATAATTATAGAAGACGAAATTATTATTAAAACCATTATAATAATTTAGTCTATTCTTTGTTCTTCAGGTTTCAACCATGACAGTATAATCGAGGCAATGATTATATTATGTTTTTTTACAGTTGTAGGTTTATAATTAAAATTAGAGAATCTTCAAAATCCCCAGCTTTTCCTAAATACAGTAACTAGATCCTCCAAAAATTGAAATATCTTAAGACAAATAATTATAGTTTACTTAATTATTAGTATAATCATTATAATAATAAAAAGTTTAAATTTTGCTCAATTTTCCTAGGGATTGATTATATTATGTTTCGTTATAGTTCTTCGTTCATAATTACAATAATTACATAATTACAATAGCATTGTGCTGTTAAAACGTCACAATAAGTCTAAGAGAGCGATTATTAAATGATGATAAAAAGGATTTTCAGCATTATTTCACAAATTACAATCATTTAGGATAAAATAATACTCACAATTTGTTCTAATTAGGTACATTCAATGTAGAGTAGCAACTCACCTGGAACAAAAAATGAGAAATTTAAAACAAATGTCATAAGAAAAGTAAAATTGAAGTTACACATCAGTCAAAAATCTACTGAAAAGTGTCATAAGAAGTTGAGAGACAGAAGATGGCTGCAAATATCAATATAAAATCTCATAAATCAGTCTCACCTATCTAATCTATTTTAATTTCAATTTTATAATTTATATGATAACTTCCTGGATTTCTTGTTCCATGACGAACTGCGTTGTTAATATTAACTTTTCAAGTGAATTAAACGACTTGCAGTCAAATTTTTATTAAAATAAGTAGTATTTCACTTACTTCTGTAGGCCTACAGAAGTAAGTGAAATACTACTTATTTTAATAAAAATTTGACTGCAAGTCGTTTAATTCACTTGAAAAGTTAATATATTATAACCTCCAAGTTTGATTCACAGATATCTTCAAAAGTCTTTCAAGAAACTTGTATTGGAAGCTTTATCGAAGGAATCCCATTTGTATCTAGAATCAAAAGATAGGCAACCACTAAAAAGAAAAGAAAATAAAGGAACTACTCATATTGAGGGAAATATACATATATTTTTGTTTTTCAGTTCGATGGGTATCTAACTCAATCGCCTACCATTATGAGCCAGCTTTCAGCTGCAAGATAAGTTTAATTATAATGTCAGCATGTGAGTTAATGCCCAAAGTACATACTTAATTAAAGTTCAACAGGCACAGGATGCAAGTTAATATTAACATTTTAGCGTTTAGCACAGAATTGAAAATTGTTTCACTTCCATAAATGTTGAGAACCGGTGAAATGCAGTAAAACATGGAAGCAACATAATTATTGTTAACGATAATAGACTGCTCTTCAATGGCTGCGTGGTAGTAAAACTTGAATACAAAGACAACATTCAATATTATGAGTCAATCCCTTCTCGTAGCTGGTACTTGCAGCTCAAAATAGATGATAAATTGCTCAAAAGGGGATATCATTCATAAATTATGGGAAAAGTTAACATTTTTATTAATATTTTACTTAGAACGCAAAATAAGTGAGGTTTTGCTTGAAATATAAAATATCATAAGCCTAAAGATATGATAAGATAACAAATGGAGATTTTATATCAATAATATTCACTCATTCACTTTACCACTCACAATTTATAAGTTATTCATGTTTTTATATTACTAACATTTTAACGGATTAGGGGAACAATTAAGGGAAGTGACAGCCGAGTGCCGTAGCAGGTATCTGTTCAATCAGAGATAAGCTACGAAGCTCGTGGGCGCTCTTTGTAAGGGTAACCGATTAGATTGGCCAGCAAAAATGACTCTGTTCTCTGTTGTAGAATCACTTCTCGGTGGTTCGGAACCTAACTAACACTGTATGTCCAACTCATCAATCACCATCATCCAATTCATTACCCACGCACAGGTCTCAGACCTATGTGGGCTTCATCCTCCGAAAAAAGATGTTTCAACTTCCAATTAGCCTATCACAATAACATAATATCATTGTCTATCTACTGGTAACTGAAAAAACCATGTGACTTTTTATGCAGTAGCGATTTGTGACTCAGTGTGAACCTGTCCTTATCTTTGTGTTTGTACCGCAGCATAGCCACTGTCACACAGACGGTGCTTTAAAAACCGGTGCACATAGAGATCGAATGCCGAAGTACTTTTAAACTCTGCAACAGCGATGCCAAAGTCAATTATAAGAGACATAAAAAAGAACCAACAATGTGATCGGAATCAAATATCAATTTAATCCACTTCATGAAGCTTGAAGTAGAGTTGATAGTTCACATAGATGTACCTAGAATTTTAACTGGGGGTTTCCTGTTGCATGGAAGTTTACAAATTACTATTACAATCTACAATCGGGAACATTCGTACAATTTTTCATCAACTAAAAAAAAAAAATAGAAAAAACTAGTCAAATCTAGAGTTAATAAAACTAATTTCTTAATTAGGTTGCAAGGCTGCAAAGGTTTTGCTTATGAATCCAGTTTAGGACATTAAATTACCATCTACATTCTCCATTAATATCAACTATTTTTAAATTATTTATCTAATTTATATTATATTTTAATAAAACGATAATAAAACGAATATATTTAATAAGAGTTAATAAAACTAGTTTCTTAATTAGGTTGCAAGGCTGCAAAGGTTTTGCTTATGAATCCAGTTTAGGACATTAAATTACCATCTACATTCTCCATTAATATCAACTATTTTTAAATTATTTATCTAATTTATATTATATTTTAATATAATACCCAATACCTTAAATACTATTACCTAATTATAACCTTATATTAACCTATAGTCATAATATTATGACATTCAATATTCCTTGATCACTAAGATACACGTTGCCACTGTAAGATACACTGTTGCCACTGGAGAATTAACCTCTCCACCATTAATGAGTCTTTCTAATTAAATTTCTATTTTATTTATCTAATTTGTATTGTAACTTGTTTTTATTGTATCTAGTCTGAGACTTGCTTGTCTATTGTACACTCCGATGCAAGTAACCAAAAAAGATTGGACGATCTTTTTATGAACCTCGGATACAGCAACACTAAAAAGAGGTAGAACTGTACTCAGTTTCAAGGCAGAGTTGATACAAATATTATATATAGTGATGTATTAAATCAAGTAATAGTATAAGTTGACATATATATTGGCATATCTTTATTGTTTCCACAGAAACGAGTACTTTTTGGCTCAAAAGTTTCTATCAAAATTTAATATTATATATTTTTATGAGTGTTTCGTTTCGAGAAAACTTTTAAATTAATAGCCTTTTAGTGAAAAAAAAAATAATTTTGTTATTTTCTGAGTGAAGTTTTTTCAAGCAAAACCAAAATTTTAGTGTCAATTGACCTTAATATTTTTGACAACGTAGCATTTTCAAAATTGTGTAACAATTATTAATTAATAAATAACCTATATTACATAAGGTCAGATACGATTGTCATTAAAAGATACAAGATACGAGGCTAATTAATACAAGATCTATTATTTTAAGAGATTAATCAAAGCATTAATCTTGGATGTTACGTGATGCAATAATTGGAAATAATAAATAGTGGTCTATAATAAATCAATACAGAGTTTATTATAGGCACATAATTTTGTTGTCGATTGTGAAGTGACGGGAAAAATATGGCTATGATAAATAATTGATTAACATCGTATCAAAATCGTTGAAAATGTTTAGTTTAAGGGAAAATGAGAATCTTATCCATTTGTATAAGCTGAGAATCAACATCTTAAACTATGTGACAATTATATTGACGTAGCCTATTGCAATGTTTATTGTTTAATCTATATAAATAAAATTAGAGTTTTGTCTGTACATTTATCAGAATTATATATTTTTTGGTTATTTTTACGTTTTATACATCAAATAAGCCGAAAATAGTGTTCTCACTTTCTGTCTGTCTGTCTATCTGTCTGTCTGTCTGTCTGTCTGTCTGTCTGTCTGTCACGGCCCCAAAGGCATTTTACGCGGCCTTCTCCTCAAAAACGAGAGCATCGATCGGGATTTTAGTTATTGAACAGTATTGAACACTTTATTGACAATGTCTTTAGCTATAAAAAACTAAATTAACTTTTTTTTTAACAGAGTAATAAACGTTTAAAAACAAAGTGTTTTGCGATTTTGGGTACATTTTACGCGGCCTTCTCCTGAAAAACGAGAGCATCGATCGGGATTTAAGTTATTTATCAGTATTGAAAACCTTTTTGACAATGTCTTTAGCTATAAAAAACTAAATTAACTTTTTTTTTAACAGAATAATAAACGTTTAAAAATCAAGTATTGTGCGATTTTGGATACATTTCTTCCAAGTTTTATTACCACATAAGAATAAGAACAAATCACGTAATTTATCATGATATATCAATCAGCTGTTCTCAAATATAAATGGTGGGCCCTTCGCGGCGTTATTTACGCTGTCTGCAGACTTGTGTAGTCGGAGCATTGCAGTCTTTTAGGAAACACTAGCTATTTTGCCCGTCCTTCGTACGGATTATGTTTAGAAATAAGACTAAATATGTTTCGGCTTTTTTATAGCAATGATCATGAAGTTGTTAGCAGCTTAGCGTTCAGACGATACAGTTTTTTTGCGGTACGGTTTTTTACTGTACGGCGTCAACTGTACTGTGATGTTCTCACGGTCCGGCTTTACTGCTTATTGCTGTGCTCTCCTCCTTCTTCCATTGCGCTTCCTTCTTCTTCTTCTTCTTCTTCAGTGGCCCTACAACCCAGGACGGGTCTTGGCCTGCACTAGTGGCAAATAAAGATTCTATATCTATATATTGTGAATAGAATCTTTGATATTTTCATTCGATTTTGTCAAAAGCAAAGTTGTTAATAGTTTCGGAAACAAATATTCAAAAATAAATTAGGTTTCTAATTACATTTGTAAGTTTCTTATGACACTGAATCTAGCTATCTAACGAATATCTACTATCTAGATTAGGATTACCATCTAACTAAAATTCCCTACTACAAGGAAAGACAAAAACCACTAGGCTGATTGAAATAATATTCTCCGTCATAGGTGAACTAGATGACGGCCATATAAGTCGAACACTAATTAATGAGGTAGCTTGGTTGTTCAAAGTAATAAATTCAAATTTCAAAATCAATCCAGCTTTAGTAGACACAAGAAGTAGGCCCGTATTCGCTCATTTATAACATAATCCGATAGAAATAAACACTTGTATACAAGGCTGACTCGTTTAGCGTGGATAATAATAATAATAAGCGTATGGCTTTTAATGGTTGGGAGACCCTTACGGGTAGTTCCACCTCGCCGTTTGTGCCATGTTACGGGGAACATGGTGGACCTACTATTTTAGGTGGGTTCCGAACCACCGGGTAAGTGATAATAAAACTTGTAACATCAAGGCATTGAAGCAATGAATGAAAGGCAGGAAAACAAGAATTTTGATTGACATTCCGCTATTAACAACCAGTACATAGTTGTACTGTGATGAGAAAAACTACTCCTGTCCACATCTTTAAATAGATTTCCATCATTTTCTCACACAAATGCAGTACAGGGAGCCATAATTTATGACATGACAAACCTTTCACTGCTAATAGCTCCTAATACACGGCTACTAGCAATAAGCTATTACTAAGTAAAGTAAATTCGTATGGCTTTTCGTGGTGGGGAGACCCTTACGGGTTGCTATTACTCATCTCTTCAGTTTGCTCCGTCATATTGACAGGTGATAGTTACTGAGGTGAGAGCTGACATGACATATAACGTATGAATATTTTTATGAGTTGTAAAGGAGAATTTTGAAACTCCTTACCGTTCTCCATGCATAAAATTGTGAGAAAATCAACTAAACTCAAATCATCTTCCACCGCCGAACAAGGTTTATCCTTCTGCTAGTTGGTGCCAAATATTTTAAAGGAAACATTTTTATTCTGTAACTAGCTATTGTACCCGTCCTTCGTATGGATTATGTTTAGAAATAAGACTAAATATGTTTCGGCCTTTTTGATAGCAACGATCATGAAGTTGTTAGCAGCTTAGTAAACAATTCAGTGACAGTTATCAGAGAGAATATTTGAGAAACAGCTGATTGATATCATGATAAATTACGTGATTTGTTCTTATGTGGTAATAAAACTTAGAAGAAATGTATCCAAAATCGCACAATACTTGGTTTTTAAACGTTTATTATTCTGTTAAAAATAAAGTTAATTTAGTTTTTTATAGCTAAAGACATTTTGTCAAAAAGGTTTTCTATACTGTTAAATAACTTTAATCCCGATCGATGCTCTCGTTTTTCAGGAGAAGGCCGCGTAAAATGTATCCAAAATCGCACAATACTTGGTTTTTAAACGCTTATTACTCTGTTAAAAAAAATTTAATTTAGTTTTTTATAGCTAAAGACATTGCCAATAATGTTTTCAATACTGTTCAATAACTAAAATCCCGATCGATGCTCTCGTTTTTGAGAAGGCCGCGAAAAATGCCTTTGCGGCCGTGACAGACAGACAGACAGACAGACAGACAGAAAGTGAGATAAGATTATTTTCGGCTGTATAAAACGTAAAAATAACCAAAAAATATACAATTCTGATAAATGTACAGACAAAACTCTAATTTTATATATATAGATAAAACTTAGAAGAAATGTATCCAAAATCGCAAAATACTTGGTTTTTCAACGTTTATTATTTTGTTAAAAAAAAGTTAATTTAGTTTTTTATAGCTAAAGACATTGTCAAAAAGGTTTTCTATACTGATGAATAACTTTAATCCCGATCGATGCTCTCTTTTTTTCAGGAGAAGGCCGTGTAAAATACCTTCGGGGCCGTGACAGACAGACAGAAATTGAGAGAAGACTTGTTTCGGCTTCTTTAATGTATAAAACGTAAAAATAACCAAAAAAATATATAATTCTGATAAATGTACAGACAAAACTCTAATTTTATTTATATAGATTACTCTAATAAATTAGTTGTATTCATTCCTGTTTTTCATTTTGTTTCAGTTAAGTTTTTTCCATGATTCATCACAATGACAATAATAACAGTGAGTATTGTTATGAATGCAAGAAAACATTAGTCGATACTAGGCACTTGTATTTTTAAACATCGCTTCCATTCGTTTACCACACGTGCTTCAAAGAGATTGTAAATTTACACTTGTTTCCTTCTTTCTCCCAATAATGTTTCTCTAGTGTTGAGGTTATCGTTATCTTTAACCTAGTATTTCGTAATTTATCTATGATGCTATAACCCGACTGTGAAAGGTATATGATACATTTACTACATCAAAGAAATTTTCAATTTTTCACAACTTATTTAGTTTATTTTAATTCTGAAGAGGATCGAATAGTTGACATGGAGCTCTACAGTTTTAGGTGGGTTCCGAACCACCGGGAAGTGATTTTACAGCGTCTTTTTTGCTGGATAATCTAATCGGTCACCCTAACAAAGAGTGCCTAGGAGAACGCAGCTTATCTATCTGATTGAACAGATACCTGCTACGGCTCACGGCTATCACTTGCCTATTGTGGTTCGTCTGTTGTGGAATATTGTTATATCTAGTATATGTGGTATATATATCCACGAAAGCCTATATGAACATAAAACCTTCTAAACATAATATTGACGTTGGAAAAATTTCACGTTTTTTTAAAACCAATATACTTGTTTTTTCGGACTGATGAATAGGACGTACTATTATAACCGTCTGCAGATGATTGTAGCACAGATGGACATTGACAGACTTCCTCACAGTTTGTAGGCAATAGCAGAGTTCTGCTCGCTTCCATCCAGAAGAAATGCTTGTTCCTTTAATGCGACAAGAGCCGATAAAAAGTTGTAATGTCGTCTTGTGAAGCTGTTCAGGGTCGTTCTGGGAATTCCTGAGATAAGGCACTTAAATTCCATCAAGGAAGAGCAAAGACAACATTCTAGGTTCTGTAGAGAGAACATATTTACAACATACCGGCTACCAGTACACAAGAAACTCAAGCTGTCTTTTTCAATTATAGCTGTGCGCAGGGTTTTTAATCATAACTTTTTTCAAGTTTCTTGTATTGAATATTATTAGGGCTATGGAATTCTATATGCAATTCTATGGAATTGCTGTGAGAAATTTTTTTTTCTTCAATTTTGTGAAATGTGGAGGTTTAAAGTTAAAATTTTTCGGTTTTAGGGGGCAAAATTGATTACACCTATGAGTGATTTTAAACTTTGGATAAATTTTCTGTAACTAATAGACACCTTAATAAATAAAATGATATATTTTTTATTTTAATCTGACAAATATTTTTTGGAAAATTGTAATTTTCTACACATCTTTAAAAATATGAAAAAACTAATTGCTTGATTGGAGTAAAAAATATGTCATTTTATTCCTTAAGGTGCCTTTTAGTTACAGAAAATTTATCAAAAGTTTAAAATCACTCATAGGTGAGATCAATTGCCCCCAAAATCGAAAAATTTTAACTTTGAACCCCCATATTTCACAAAATAATTGAAGAAAAAATATTTCTCACAGCAACAGATAACATTTCAAAGCTCTAATAATATCCACTACAATAAACTTCGAAAAAAAATTATGAACAAAAACCCTGCGCACAGCCGTTTCAGAGTTGACTTTGTAGAAAGTTGTATAAATTCAAATGCGTCAGAGCTCAAGGTTTTCAACATTTTTCAATTTACAGTAGTCCACGTTTCAACCTATCTCTTCAAAAATATTGAACGAGATAATGGATAATGATGAATTCAAAGATAAAAAATATAATTAAAAAAAAAATGAATTCAATAAATCTGCAATATTTGCAATATCTTCGATGACATGTTTCTCAGGAATTTCTACAAAAATCTTTACGACTGATACACAGCTAATTAGTAACTGAGGCTTATCTGGGGTCTAGTTCATGAGAGTCACATGTAACTTACTTATAGTAGTCATTATTATTATTTTTTTTTTTTTTTAGGATGAAGCCCACATATGTCTGAGACCTGTGTGTGGGTAATGAGTTGTATGATGGTGATTGATAAGTTGGACCTACAGTTTTAGGTGGGTTCCGAACCACCGGAAAGTGATTTTACAACAGAGAACAGTGCATTTTTTTCTGGCTAATCTAATCGGTCAACCTTACAAAGATGGCCCAGGAGAACGCAGCTTATCTCTATCTGATTGAACAGATACCTACTACGGCTCACGGCTATCATTTGAATAGTAAATAGGTAAAAATTCACTATATGTGAGGATGCTTGCACAGTGGAGCATCCAATACTCGCGGCTAATCACCATTGTAAAAAGTACATGCTGTGGATTGACATATTTGAACAGCGTTAGTAGTCAACATAAACAGCATAAATATCACATAACTATTTACCAAACAGTATATATTTTTTTTTTGAGGATGAAGCCCACATAGGTCTTAGACCTGTGCGTGGGTAATGAGTTGGATGATGGTGATTTATGAGTTGAACCTACAGTTTTAGGTGGATTCCGAACCACATATATAGTTATAGTATATAGTAATAGCATGTGTTTGATTTCACGATGCTGGTTATCCCTGATTATTGGATAAAACCTAAAATTAGTATTTATTAGTTGAAAATTTGTAAAGAAAGCAGTAGTGGGCTGTGCCTGTTTTATCTTTACTAGATAGTGTTTCTTGAGATTTTTGTGAAACGTGCCCCTAGGCTCAACTTTTGAAAAAACGGGTTTTTACCCGTTTTTATAACAATTATTATTTTTATAACAATTAGCCAATGCAGAATTTTATATCAACAGTACTTTATTATTACATACTTTTACACATTATTATAACAATTTTTTCAAAATATTTTTTTTCCAAAATCGTTTTTTCTTGCATTGTTTTTTTCAAACTTTAATATAAAATTTGTAATGCTTAGGCGGGGTACCGGGCTAAACTCGCTTTTTTTAATGTATAATTCGGTAACCCCAACACAATTTTTTACAAGGGTGCCTTATATTTCTGCAGCATAGTACACTAAAATCTTATCCTTATCAAATCTGTTTTTGTCAATTGTATTTGTTTTATCAATTTTTTCACTTGAAATTTATTCAAGTTAATTTTTTTTCATTTATATGATGTCATAATTAAGGTTAGTGTGTCTATATTTATTGTATGATGTGTTGCAGAAATAAATTATTATTCTATTCTATTATTCTAATTATCCAAGATTTCATATCAATACTATGTCATTATCACATACTCTTAAGCCGTGTCTGCACCAACCGAACATGTCTGCCGAACATTGTTGGCGAATACAAAAAACGGGCAAACATTAAACATATGGGTCACCGAACATGTTCGTGATTTCAATTGAAATGTTCGGTCTGTGAGCGAACAGTGACGATTAACAACAGGTTCCCGCTACTAACCCCACCACACCGATCATAATGTTCGAAAAGGCGTCCATACTAAACCAACTCAAAAAAATGTTCGGCGACATCAGCTGATTCCAGCGAACACTGTTCGCCGAGCATGTTCGGTTGGTGGAGACGCGGCTTTACACGTCAAACAATTATCCAGGATTTTCATATCAACACTATCAGCCACTTGCACGAAAGAAAATTAAATTTGACCACCGCAAGATGACGTCATCTTACGGAGCTCAATAGGGAAGTCTTTGCACTGGCTCCGTCAAATGACGTCATCTTACAGTGGTCAAATTTTATTTTTCGTGCAACTGGCCGTATGCCTTTGTCATTATTACATCCGTACTGTATTGTTTCAACGAAATTGTGTAAGACAAGGACTACATCTGGTCTTAATATTTATTAATTAATCATGAATAGACTATTCATCAATCATAATAAGAGCTGAGTTTATTGAGGATATTGATGTCTATGTGTTGGAGGTTATGGCGGGCGTACTGCAGTCAATTTAAGGGGAAATTTGAGATTTCCATAAATGGAGAAGGTCACGTAAACAACGCTTCTGTCCAGATGCTGAAACACCTTGACCCGGTCGCAACGTACGGGCGTCTTCTCTCTATTATCATACGTCTCTCTAATTCGCTCTTTCACTCTTCCTCTAACTAATTCGATCTTCTTCTCTCTTCCACTTACAAAGTTTTTTGCAAAATAGCTTTCGATTTACTGCGGTATTGAAGCATGACTACTCACTTATCACTTTTAGAGAATATTCATTCAGCCTGTGGAGCAGTTCACGAGTGGAAGAAAAGACTAGAAATAAAGTAATATTTTATAAAAGATAATTTTTTTTTTTGAGGATGAAGCCCACATAGGTTTGAGACCTGTGCGTGGGTAATGAGTTGGATGATGGTGATTGATGAGTTGGACCTACAGTTTTAGGTGGGTTCCGAACCACCAGTAAGTGATTTTACTGATAAGTGATAAGTGATAATATGCATGAACATTGCTTAAACCAACAACCTTAAATTTATCTATGAATATAAAAATCAAATATCACTGACCGACTGACTGACTAACTCACTCAACACTGTTTCTCGGAAACAGCATGGTCAAAAATGTTTAAATTTGGTACACATGTTCAGTAGAACCCCTAGACGCAGTGATTCTGAACTGGTAGTGTGCCGCGGGATTCGCCATGGTGTGCCGCGAAATTTTCCAGACTATGTGACAATGAAAGTAAACAATTAAAAATAAAATTATTAAATATAAATTTCAAAAATGGGCAAGAAATTTTCATTTTCCAGTGATATACAAGGATGCACATTAGTACCTAATGAGAAATTTGAGCTTCTTTTTTTACATAATAGTTCATTTCTTGCTGGAATTGATGACAAACACGCATTACTTGATCAACTGATAGAAGTGTTGCCAACTCGCCTGTCAGTGTGCCGCGAGTACGGTCAACAAAGGAGACTGTGTCGTGACCAAAGAAGGTTGAGAACCGCGTACTTTGAACGGGGAAAACATTCCAGAAATACGCCGAAAATTGACATTTTTCTAGTGTTTTCAAAAACTACTTGACCAAAATGCTGAAATTTGGTACCTATACAAGTTGAGTTTTAGAATCAGAAGCTTACCAAAAAATGGTTTTGAAATTTTCAAAAAAATACGACTGAGTTTAACGTTTTACCAGCGTTTTTTTAGGGTTCTCAAGAACTTTGTGGCCGAAAAAAATGAAATTTGATGTACATGTCCAGATTGAGCCCAAAGACGTTAAGAGCGGGTTTAAAAGAAATCCCTGAAATACGCCCAAAATTGGCGTTTTTTAGCGTTCTCAATATCTGTGACCGAAAAATTGAAATTTGTTAAACATGCTCAGTTATAGAATGGACTTGGACGGTTAAGGTGAGCGAAGCGAGGCTGCCGGCCAGTCTATGTATTGTTGAAGGCCCAAATGGTGAGGTGGAGCCACTCATAGGAAGTTTACCCGTTATTCTATTAAGGTAGCCCATTGTTTTATTATCATCATTTAAGATGATTTCGGGGAAAAAATTATTTTATGTTTGATGCGTTCAAGTAAAGATGTGATGATTTGTAATAGCATATTAGCAATATAATTTTTGTTTGAAAATCACGAAACTTTTAAAATTGAAACAATAATTCACGATATTGTTTCAATTTTAAAAGTTTCGTGATTTTCAAACAAAAAAGATATTGGTAATATGCTATTACAAATCATCACATCTTTTTCAGAAGAATTATCAGAAGTTCAAAAGAAAAATTCGATCAAATCACAAATATAATAGAATAGGAGATGCAGTATAATGTGATGTATACTATCGAAGCTGTCTGATGGACGATGAAGACACCTCAATTTGCTAGTCGTTATTATATTAACTGGTCTATTGTCTATATTATTGTTCTTGTAGGCTACCTTCAAAGTGCCTAATTAAATTCCATGTTTGAAAATGATTTATAAATTATATACATACTTGTAATTTAGTAATTATATTCGTATATACTTATATAATTATTTTGTATTAGTAATTATATGTAATATGATTATTTGTAATAGTCTAGTAATTGATAAATTTAGGAAATTATATCACATTATTTATTAATTTAAAGAATTCCGTAAATTACCCGTTCATTAGAAGACTAAGAAAAAAGTAAACATTAAACACAGACAGGAAAACAACAATTTTGAGAAATTCAAAGGGTAAAACACGTAACACCAAAAAGTTAGAATTAGCAGCGAAATAAATACTGACAAAAAAATGTGGAACGCTTCACGATTTTGCGTGTCATCCTTGCGCAGGGGCCATGCTAATCTTCTCTGTATCGTTCCAATTTTAGTATATGTACTGCCGAAGCAAGTACATTAATCGATGCTTTGAACCTGGTATATAAACTAAGAGCTCAGTCGAAAATTCAATGAATAAAACAGACAGTTTCAATGTTAATTTTCAAGATATTTCGGAAGTGAATTTGACGTAATTCCATTGCAAAATGATGATTAAATATGTTTATTATCAAATTGTCTAGTCAAAAAAGTTAATTAATCGTTAGATATTCAATAAATTCCAGTTAAATATTGCTACCTCTCGCGTATCGAAAGCTACGGCTCTAGTAACTGTTGTAAAAGTTCTAAAAATAACCGCTAGATAGCGGTGAGCGCGACCTTGATGTGAATGCTGTTTGCCGGTTGAGTTTTGAATAATCGTATTAAATTAGTTTTTATGAAATAAAATACATTTTTGGCCTAATTTACTGTTTTCAGTTGTCATTGGCTACTCAATTGTTATTCGATACAGTTGAATGTTTACTAAGTAAAGTAAATTCGTATGGCTTTTCGTGGTGGGGAGACCCTTACGGGTACTAATGCTTACTAAAAGGTAATGAGATATCGATAAACCATCATTAAAGATTTGCAGAACGGAAATTACTCAAAATAGGCTCAATGACTAATAGGCTGTATGAAAGTAGTGATTTAGAAAGTATTGCAACAGTCTAAAAAAAATTAAACGTAAACTAGTCAAAGGCTCTCATAATACAACCGTTGCATAAACTACTATTATACAACGTTTGTAAGAGAACCATAGAGTTCGTTTTCATATTCCCGGATTACTAAGTTATCTTGAAATATTTATTCAATTACGACTCCATAAACTTCATTGCATTTACAGAACAAAGGCTAATAATTTATTCCCCAAATTTTACTCACACTTGGCCGAACGTTTTCGAGTTATGGAACTTAAGGCCTTGAGGCCTTATTATATATTCACAATTTAAAACTGACTGCAAGTTGTTAAATCTACAATAAAAAGTTAATATTTAGTATTAATATTATATATTTAGTTTCTATCAATACAACACAGATCGTTATGGAACAATAAATCCAAGAATTTTATTCCCCAAATCTCTTTTTTCTTTGCCAGTCAAATAAGCTTCATGTTAGTCCAAAATTATTACATCAAGGCTTCAGTAGATAAATTAATAGAAATTCCTACTTGTTTTTCAGATTAAAAAATAATATTATTGTTAAAATACATCCTTGCATAGCCCTTAAAAACACAAAAAGTTGGTTCTAACTATAAATGATTGAAAATTTGAGCTGTGCTTGAAACTCCCCCCTCCCCTGTTATTGAGATGTTTACTTCTCACCGACATTTCATATCATAAACCGATCTAATCAAACATTTAAACCATAAAAAGATAACATAACAAAATCAGCAATAAGTTTTGAAGCCGTCTGACACATCATTTAAATTCTTAGCCGGTGAGGCTGTCGAGTGTTTCTTTATTGTTCAGCGCTCGCATATTTTACGCTCAACAAGCTTATCGACTAGTAGGTGCCTGAGCTGACCCCGCGGCTATTGTATGGCAACGTCTAACTTTGAAATTTAAAACACCAGAAATAAATTGCTTCAGACCATGTTCCGTATAATTTTCTAGTGAACAGAAGATAGACACCCTTTCGAAATGCGCTCTCAATAACAGTAAATAAATTTGGGGTTAGAAAATAGAACAGTAAAAGGGAATGAACTAGTAAACACGTTCAGCGTACGTTCAATTTTTTTTAGTTTCGTTTTTTTCCGATACGGATACGCTTATTAATATAATTATTGTTATGGAGGGGCTAGACTCATTTTGTTAACTTGGTGAATGCCCTGAATGGGCATACAATTTCTTTTAGAGCAGATCGGTTCATAGAAATGCCCGAAGCTATTTAATACGAAGTGAAATTATTGGTTACTCGCTCACTACATGTCGACGGTTCATTATGAATCTGGTATCGGAGATGGTAGAAATTTCCAGGTTAAAACAGGGTTATAATTCTTGCGGAATATAATTATTATAATGGAAAAGAAAGTTAGTATGGTTGCAAAGAAACGTCCAAAAATAGAATCTGCATTTTTGTAATAAAGAGTATTGAAGATAGACGTACTTAGAAAATAAACAAAGATTGTACAGAAAGATATATGAGAATCAGAAAATCAATAGTTTTCTTTGTAGTGGCGAAGGTGATATTGTGGAAGGTATCCATAATCGAAAGGTATCAATACGATAAGACGAAATTGTCACAACCACATTTATTAGAAAATATTGAGAAACTAGTTTCGGTAGTTCTCCCATTATCAATCTCAATCAAACTAAAGTACAGAGAAGCTTAATATATACTGAACTTGGAATGATACTATTGGCTAAGCGAGAAAGAGGCTGACCTTCATCGAAGGTTGTGATTGGCTGACAAGTCACGCCCCCTGGTGGGAGGACTAACAAGCAAAAATACGTGTCAAATCAATAACTTAAAACTGTGAACATCTAGAAAGCAACAAAGAAAAAAAAGATAAGTAATAAGGCTAGAATTGAATCAAATTAAAACTAAAAAATTAGAAGCTCACTGAAATGCAATCAAAGCCAACCGAGAAATACACGAAAAACCCGTTTTTTAAATGTAGTCTGGAATCATGCCAACATTTCTAATCCAATTTTTGATAACTATTTTAAATATTGATATTTTGTCATCACTAAATCACTTTGCTAGAAGCATTGTTATCATTCCCTCAAAAAAAAAATTATGAATTAAATGTTGAACAAGTAAACTTTCAAAGGAGTACTATCAGGTGTTTTTAGAGGTATAGAACTTTATATTGGCAGCACTGTTTCCAGTGACAAACATTTTGTCACTTTGTGCCATTTTATCAAGCATAGACCGACGCCTGAATGCAACATGTCACAATGACGCCTGAATGCGCGTACCACAATCTATTTTTTGGTGAACACATAATTTCTCGTTTTAGCCTGTGAATTGGCCTCCAAGATCCAGTGATTTAAGGCTGTGCGCAGGGTTTTTGGTCATAATTTTTTTTCGAAGTTCATTGTATTGGATATTATTAAGGCATTGAAATGTTGAATATTGCTATGAGAAATAATTTTTTTCATCAAATATTTTATGGAATATTGGAGTTCAAAGTTGAAATTTTTCGGTTTTTGGGGGCAATTGAACTTACCTACAAGTTATTTTAAACATTGATAATTTTTTTATAATTGAAAGACACCTTGGGGAAAAGAATGACACATTTTCTATTTCAATTTAACAATTGGTTTTTTCAAAATAATTATTTTAAAAACTGAAACTTTTCGCATGTTTTAAAAAAATTATTTTGAGAAAACTATTTGTTTGATCAGAATGAAAAATATGTAATTTTATTCCTCAATGTGTCTTTCATTTGAAAAAATTTATCAAAAGTTTAAAATAACTTGTAGGGGAAATCAATTGCCCCCAAAAACCGAAAAATTTCAACTTTGAACTCCCATATTCCATAAAATATTTGATGAAAAAATAATTTCTCATGGAAATAGTCAACATTTCAAAACGTTAATAATATCCAATACAATAAACTTTGAAAAAAAAATATGTCCAAAAACCCTGCGCACAGCCTCAACACCGCTGGACTATTTTCTGTGGGGGTCTGTGAAATCACTAAATAATCCAGAGACGATTGACGATTTGGGAGGCTACATTTTCCGTGTTATTGCTGATATACAGCCCCAAATGCTGCAAAAAGTTATCAGAAATTGGACCACAACAGAGCCAGCCGTGGCGGCCATATGTCAGAAATCATATTTAAATAAAATGGCATACAATTATGTTCCAAATAAAGCCAATTTCATTGCAATTGATGCAATTCATTACAGTTTCAATTCATTTTGAAGTTACATAACTCTAAAAAAAAAAAACACCCTTTAGAAATTGAATTAGAATTTAAACTATACACCCGTGCATCGAGATCTCCTAATTAATGATTTCTTTGAAGGCATATACAAAGCTGACTTCCATTTGGAATATTTATCTGAACCATTACTCCATAATTAGCATTTGATCAGCCAAGGAATATATCCTTAACATCAATGTTTATACAGCTGTTCCGAAAACACCCAAGTCTGAATATATCATTTGATCAGAAATATTTATGTACGGTGTATCCATGTATATTTACACCCGTTTAATAACAGGAATAGACTGGAGCATCTAGAGGAAACTTGTAATTACGGTTGTAAAACGTTATTTACACGTTCTCATGTCAGTCGACAGTTTTATTTAATGCAGAGAACTTTCTGATCAAAGATTTCGCGGTTGTAACATATTTAAGACGTTTTTTTTTTTTTGCTTGGTTGAAAATCAATTTTTATTTCATCGATAACTCCAAATTAAAATTCCTGTTTTGCATAAGTGCGTGCTTTTTTATGCTCGTTTGGGGCTGATAGGTATGAGGAAGAAGTCTGGCATCGTAAATTATAATAAGCGACTCGAATGCTTGGCTTTTAGGCCAAGTCTTGACTGGGCCCGATGTAGCCGACTTTTAAGCGTTGATCCGCTCCTTATTTGGACAATATGAATTATGACGTTCGTTCCTCTTTCCTGTACACATCTGAGTGCAAATACAAATCGCATAAGAAGTGGAAGAGTTGAGAGACCTACTACTGGCTGAGGCTGAGGTGTATTATTATTTTCTCTCTCCTGCCAGTGCAACTTTACAACAGGACGACCTTTCAAGGCAGCTTAGTCATTGTAGTGGAGATCCCAACATCTGGTTTTTCTTTTGCACTGCCATTCACCTGCATTTTCAAACACTGATTTCTCACTATTCCAAAATATTTTAACAATAACTATATCAACACTGCATCAATGAACCTCTGATGCTCTGAACATTACAATTTTGAACCAATATTAATTTGTTTTTCGTATGGCATAACATTAATGAATGGTTTATTCCTCTGTCAAAACGTAAAAGAATGTTTAAAGGGGAACACACATAAACAACAATAACACACAGTTGGATAGAAAATATAGATTGGTCTGTGATACACAGAAAATCATTTAATTTAGTTAGTAGATAACACAGAATCTATTGCAGGTATCCAGGGTTTCCAAATAGGTATTGATGCAGGAGTTGCAATCAGGAAATCGCTTTGTGAGCCTCCTTCAAAGGCTGCTCTTGCACACTTTTCTACTCGTAATCGATTGTCTGTCTTTCTTCACAATCACAAAGTGATGACTGAATCTTGTCCCCCCCCTTATAATCATAGGCGTGCGCACAGTGGGTGCCACGGCACCCACGGCTGCTTCAGAAGGGGCGCCAAAAATGGGCATTATTAAAAACGTATGCAAGGATTTCTAGATCAACAGTGAATACGGTTCGGTGTTGGTAGTAAATATTTATATTCATTAAGCTTTTAGATACAAGAGCGAGCAGCATTTACGTGTAGGCTTAAGTATAATTTACTATGATAAGTAATAATAATTATTGTACCGTAGTGGTAGCCTACAATAAAGAGGTGACCATAATAATAATAGTAATAGAAATATTTATACATTTCTATGCCTATGACGAGTGCTGCACCTGCGTTGCGTTTATGTGGGAGGTAATGCAACGGAGTGACTACTGAAAGCGGTCACTTTGTTGCTTTTTTCCCCATTGCTAAAAGTCCTTCTGCACTCACAGTTTCTGTCTAGCATCATGACACAGTTTGTGTCATGTTTGCGTCAATCTATTATTTTTCTATTTGAACTGTTTTAATATCATTATTCTCGACAGGACAAGTTGTTTCATTGTTTATAGGTTATAGATTGTTTCATAGGTTATAGATTATTTTAATTATGTCGAAAAAACTATCCGGCTGTGAGTACAAAAAGAAAGCTAAAGAAAGGGCAATGATTTCATCATTTGCTGGAAATAATGCACCCTATTCTCCAACTGGTAGTAGAAGTAAGCAAAACACTTCAGTCACCCCACATTGACCTTTGTCAAGCAATGGAGGAAGTTAGCAGTTTAACTCTTGCTATGCAAGAATTGCGGAACAATACTGCCGAATTTGAAAGAATTTATGCCAATGCATCAGAAAGATGTGCTTCCTTGAGAAAAGACAAGTATTGAGAAAAGCTATTTCATTTTAATGGTATCATTTATCACGTCTAATAGATTGAGTTCTGTTACAAGATTATTTTAATATTATTATTCCGACAGAGGAAAATAATTACCCGCGAGCCGGTATTTATTCAGTTAGATGAGAAAATAATATAAATATTGGATAACTAAGAGCTGTAGAGTTGAAACTATTAGTGAAATAATCTGATTAAATTGTTGGATTATCAAAATTGATAGGACACGACCTTGGTTTTAGAAAATATACCTTTTTCCTTGCTGTAAAATCACATTTTATGTCAATGATAGTGTCCGATGGCATAAAAATGCAATCTATTCATCACTTTCCGGTGGTTTGGAACCATTTGATGTCAATGATAGTATCGGATGGCAAAAATGCAATCTATTCATCACTTCCCGGTGATTCGGAACCCAACTAAAACTGAAAACCCAATTCATCAATCATCATCCAACTCATTACTGACGCATAGGTCTCAGAACTTCATTCTGCAAAAAAAAAACTCTTTTCTGGAGTCAAGTCCAAATGGAGGAGAGATCATCATTCATCCATTCACCTCATTACCCACGCACAAGTCTCCAGACTCATATGGGCATCATCCGCAATAAAAAAAATCCCTGATGCGGCTAGTACATCACCGTCTGCTAAATCATCTCATCCTGTATCTCACCATAAACACTACTTCATGATTTCTAATATAGTACCATAATCATCTTCAAATATTCTAATATTCTAAATGGTGAGGAAGTGATAGCCGCGAGCCGTAGCAGGTGTCTGTTCAATCAGATAGAGATAAGCTGCGTTCTCCTGGGCACTCTTTGTAACGGTAACCGATTAGATTGGCCAGCAAAAAAGATTCTGTTCTCTGCTGTAAAATCACTTCCCGGTGGTTCGGAACCCACCTAAAACTGTAGGTCCAACTCATCAATCACCATCATCCAACTCATTACCCACGCACAGCAGGTCTGTGGGTTTCATCCTCAAAAAAAAAAACCTTCACACAAGTACATCACTGCCTGCTAGTAATCACCCACACTACTTCCTGGTATCCATGATTTCTAATATTAGTGAACAATTATTCTCATCAAAGTTTATTCGAAATAGAAAATAAAATTAATCAACACAAAAGGTCATGACTGACAAATTCATTATAGATTAGCAGTCTGGGATACATCATTAGTCTCCTGCAATCTACTGCTGATAGCTAGTATTCTCGAGAACTATTTAGCAGTCCACTGTACTGAGTTGCAGTTGGAGCCAGTCGTTGGTCAGTCTGACTTAACAGATCCAAACAAATAGATCGATCAGTCTTCGATCGGGCGTATATAGATCAATCGGACAGACGCCGCACGTAATGGCGTTCTTTCAAAACAAACTATAATCACCCTCATTCGTACCAACGCGCATGCGCAGCCACTCATCTTGTTTATGTACTGAATCTTGACGCAGACTAACTTGGCCACAAGCTACTGATAGAAGGACAGATTCATGTCCTGGAAGAAAATAGTCAGAGGGTGTTGATCCTTTGAAAGGAGCCTCCTGGCAATAAACATGATCAAGCATCTCATTTCAATCTTTGCTTTCAATCAAGGACAACCACCCGTTCAAAAGTTCACTATCCTACAGTAGTTTTGGATAAATGATCCTATCGAGGAAATATGGGTAACAGAATATAGGTTGTCGATCCGTGACATATTCGTTATATGGAGGATCATAAGATACCAAAGCGTTTCAAGATTTAAAAGATTATTAGTAGTAGAAGTAGAAGTAGAAGTAGTAGTAGTAGTAGTAGTAGTAGTAGTAGCAGAGGTAGTAGAAGACAATAATTCAACTTTATGATAGTAAAAATATCAAAAATGATAAATGGTTTCAGGAATAGAATAAAATTAGCAATTTCTACAGTAGACTATTGAACTGTATGATAATCAAAATATAAAAAAATGATTAATAGTTCCAGGAATAGAATAAAATCTGCAATTCTAAAGGCTAAATTATTCATTCCATTCATTTCCATTCCATTCTGATAATTTCCATTAGAGATAATATTTTGTAGCAGTTACAGTAGTCTGTAACTGCTAAGATGGCCACAGAAGTGGTTTTATAACAAGGTGTTATGATAAGCAACGATTAAATTAATGACAATAAAAAGATGATTAATAATCTCAGGAATAGAATAAATTCAGCAATTTTTATAGGTTAACATTGATTTGTAAGCATTTAAAATCATAGCAAGACTGTAATATTCAGGGAAAGGATCACCTTTCTTCATAGAGATAAGATACAACATGAAATTGCTGTCAATTCACTATGGTTTACAGAAATGAAGATCAAGTAATAACGAGTACAATATGAAAATTTCTTAAGAAAAAAATGTGATGGCATTTCTGGGAAAATCTCCAATAATATTTTTAAAATACAGTAGTTCTCAATGGCAGACGTATTTGAAGTATTTCAAGTATTTGAAATTTGCTTAATGAGGAAGATCAAGACTTGAATATGAAGAAAAATAGATTTTTTGGATGGTGCCCACATTAATCAACCTGATTGTAGCCTGACTGGAAACTTATTGCGGGGAAATTAGTTAAAAGCAAGAAACCCAATTAAAGGTATTCTATTGTTATAATCCTGAACGCGGACGGAAATCTTTGATTTCTTTGCGTTTAGTATTATGCCTTTGTTTATATTGTATTGTTGTGTATTGTCTACATTCTTTTGTATGTCTTAGACCAGCCATATTTACAATGCATAATAATGATGTCTATTATTGTTGTATATTTTTGTTATTGGCAATAAAACATTCTATTCTATTAATATAACAGTATATATAATAAGGCACAGAGAGTCATAGGTAGTAAAATAAAGTATAATCTTTAACATCCTTCAAAAAATAAATTCATGATGCATATTACTGGTATAAGAATATTTTTTAATGAGAAGAATGAATTGATGGAATAGCTTAAAATAATTTCTGAGCTTATTATACAAGGAATGTATAAATATAAATGGAACAGGTTGTTACAATTTACAGTATTTCAAATTTGAATAGTACTTGTTTATACCGTTATAGGTTATAAGGTAGATTTAAATCATTATACTCCTGATTGTATAGCCTTATAATAACTTGACCAGTTTATTATAACTCAGTAACCTGAGCTTGCTTACTCAATTAACGTTATAATCTCAATTTCAGGGAACGAAGCTGAATGCGATTGTGGTCAATAAATTGAGTTGCTTCTTTCAGAGTGGCGCTACGCCCTAATACGTTTTAAATGGTATCTTGTTGTTTGATTATCATCTTTAACTAACTACTTCTGCAGTTAGACGAAGAAAGAAAAATAGAGTAGATGGACGTCCAATCTAATGAACATCAGATTTTATTATGACTGGAAAATTATTACGGGAGAAAATAGTTAAAAGCAAGAACGCAATTAGATGCATTTTATTGTTATAATATAACAGTATAGGTTAAGCATAGTCATAGGCAGTAAAATAGTGATTAAATATTGAGAGTGCCCTACAGTAAAAAGCTTGGACGTGATAAAGTAATATTATGTGTTTATGATGTTGAAGATCCATCTTGTTTCCACTGATATGTAATAAAAACTTGAAAAACACTTTTAAGTGGAAATTAACTCACGTTATGGTGTGACGGCCGTTTCACTCTGTTGTCGAGAGCATCATCAGAGTACTCTTGAGTCTGTTGCGCCTTCATATTCATTGTAATTTTGTTACAATAAATAAATAACGATTGCTGGTTGAGTGGTATTTATGGTCTTATAGTACTGGTCTTTATAGTCTAAACTCCGCCCGATAAAGATTTTTTCCTACAGTGACCCGAAAAAGTGCCTATTTTTGCACTAACTGTAGCACGCAAAATAGTCTATTCCTGCACCAGTGCGGGAAAGTACTTTTCCGCACTGTAATTTACTTTTCCGCACTCCAAATTTGCAACCTAACAACACAAAATAGTGAGCATGTAATACGCAGGTTCCCTATTCTGCATTCAAAAATAGGTTGGCTACTCTGCTTCAGCTGTGAATAGTTGTTGTAGTTGTTGTTGATGAAATCGATTTGATTCGAAGATAGGTTATGTGAGGGATTTTCAGGTTATGTATGCCCTGTTTTGTTCTGTTTGAATTACTTTATACATTACTGTAGGAAAAATTTGATGTGTAATTCGAGTGCAAAGTATTGTTTCTGCACTCGAGAAACTTTTTTCACTCGCCTTTGGCTCGTGAAAAAAACTGTTTCTCTCGATGCAGAAAAACGGTGCTTTGCACTCTAGTTACACAAATAGCTATTTTCATTTCATTCAATTCTTATTGATTGGACTTGCATCATGCAACTAATCCAAACCAAGAAATAGCAGAGAGAATATGAGGTAATTAGTGATTACTTCATAATAAATAATTAGAAAAGATATGAAGTAGCTTTAGCGTTGTCTTTGGTTTTATTAAGTGTTGAATAACGAACCCTTAGACAAGCTGATTGGAATGTGATATTTCCACCATTCTCTCATTCCACACATAAATGTTTCGGGAATAAAGTTTCAAAATGTAGAAAGTTGAAGCACTGCATTTCAAGTGATAACTCGAGGTGATAACTTACACCTTTCCATGAGAAACAAGCAATTCGAAACATGACTGAAGAAGTTCTCTTAAATTTATTGTCGTATTGTATTCAGATTCGTATGAGACAAGGCCAACTTGATGATAGCAGAGACAGTTCTCCGTATGTTTATCTCTTTCGAGATACAAGATTGTCTTGAAAAGAAGAACGGGATAGTGAGTTTTTAGAGTAATAATTTCTTCCTTTTTTGTTACAACTTATTATGATTATTTCTATAGAGATTTGAGCTACAGGAACTGACCAATTTTGTAGAAACAAGCTCTTATTTCAATGCTGTTAATGTTTGCTTATAATAAAGTTTGAGAATAATCATCTTGAACCAATTCAACAGCACATTGTTTTACACAATAGTAGTAATATACTAAAGAATATACAGCAGAATACCATAATAATCATACTATATTTCCTTTATTCCCTTCATACTATATTCCTGGATTTCTTGTTCCATGACGAACTGCGTTGTTAATATTAACTTTTCATGTGAAATTTAACGACTTGCAGTCAAATATTTGTTAAGAATAAGTATAACTCACTTAATCTGTAGTCCGAGCGCTTTCAAATCTTTGAGATCCATCTTCAGAGGCCTTGGAAGTATATAACTCACTTAATCTGTAGGCCGAGCGCTTTCAAATCTTTGAGATCCAAGGCCTCTGAAGATGGATCTCAAAGATTTGAAGCGCTCGGACTACAGATTAAGTGAGTTATACTTATTCTTAACAAATATTTGACTGCAAGTCGTTAAATTTCACATGAAAAGTTAATATCATACTATATATTTTTTTTGTCTACTTTGAATGTGATTGTCGTATATTATAGCCTATATATGTAATTTTGATAATGGTTTACTTGTTTATTGTTATTTATAGCCTATACATAATTATATGATAGTGTAAATATGCAAAAAATAAAGTAATTTTTTATTTGATAATAAAGATCTATCTTGAGGCCCTTTCCTCTTACAAGCTCTCTAGTGATAGTACTGATTACAGTAATTTCCCCACCTTTCTCTGTTGTCTGTTGTGCAGAATAATTTACAATGAATGATGAAGCTCTA